>JAHHUM010001454.1:702821-707745 GCA_036173005.1 Crenichthys baileyi | reverse complement strand
AAAAAAAATGGTTGCAGTATCATGCTGTAGGGATGTTTTTCCTTCAGCAGGGACAGAGATGCCTTTCACAGTTGATGTAGAAGATTGATGGGGTTAAATTCTACAGCCAGTTTGGTTTATATACACCACTAATGTCTTCTGAAGCATATTCCACTACTTCCAAGGGTAATAATGGAAGCGATTTGCCTCCATCTAGTGGATAGAGTTGTGCACAAGTATGCTGAATTTGGCTAATTTGCATACTTTACTGTAGTTAATTTCTGTTAATTGATAGTTATTAAAAGTTCACTTAATTTAGAATATGTTTGGCTCACAATTCCTATCACAATATCTTTTTCCTAATAACGCCAAATTACCCAATAATTTCCCGTCCCCTACTCCCAAAGACTTTGTATTCTTATTCAACTTTTCTTTAACCAAGTGAGACAACTGAGAACAAGTTCCTCAAAAAAACATTTACACACTTATAATACAATAAAAAAAATTGCAGCTGTATTTGTAACAAGTGGTGGTTCTATATAGTATGGACTCTGGGGGGCTCAATGCAAATGCACACTAAGATTTTTCAAATTTGTATTTTTAATTTCCTTTTCTAGTCCAAAGTATGCACTACTTTGCATTGGTCTATCACGAAAATACCAATAAAATGTACTGAAGTTAGTCGCTGAAAATGTGAAAAACCATTTGACTTTTGAACGGCACTGTAAATATGGACTACCTGAAGCTCACGTCTGTGCAAGGACAGTAAACACCAACCCAATGGGACACAGTCATTAACCTTGTAAAACCTCAGCTTGCCCCTGTGATTAACGATACCCCATTATGTGCTATTAAACAGTAACAGAGGAGGGTCTCATACCAAAACTACATAATACAACCTCACACAGAAACTGCAGCTCTTTTCAGAGAAACTCTCACTGGGCTTCACAATATTCTCCCACAAAGACGAGAGTATAAAAAATAGGTGCCTTCACATTACATGGTGCTTAAAAAAAGACTTGTTGGCAAGTTGAAGAATGACCCACTGTGGCGTAATATCCTCTGACTGCTGCTTCTTTGGGTGCCACTTCCATGTTTCCCCTCCCTGTCTTGTTCAAAGGTCTGTTATTGTTTATTACAATAGAACTTGGTGGAGTCCCCACAGCGCCTCAGTGATAAGGAAAATACTCCGACACAGAAAAGAGGCTTTTACCATATAAAAAGGCACAGGGAGAGAAGACAGAGGGGGGAAAGAAAATGAAGAAAATGCATAAGTGAGGAAAGATGGAAGTGCAGGGATGTGTAGTGGAAGGAGAGTTGTGTGTGTGCGGGATGAGAGAGTGTGGCAGGCAGGAGGGGAAGATAAAGGCAGAGCTGTATTCCCTGATGTGGCTTCTGTGCTCTTCGCAGCTCCTGCTCCAAGGATTACTGCATTTACACTTCAGCTTAAAAATAGCCCCCATGATAATTTATTTAGCTGGAGCTCACCATACTGCATTGTGCTTCAGGAGAATGGCTTTTCCCCAAGCCCGGGTCTCTTTCAGATCCTTTCTTTTCCATAAGTTTCCATTCTTACTTTATATTTTAGGGCATACACTCCTGTTCCTCTGCACAAAACTGGATCCAGCTATTATTGTAGCTAAGCTGGCAAGCTGGTTTCAAGAGCTTCTGACACAATTTGACTCTTTGTGCTGAATTAATGTAAACTAATTTAAACCTAACTGTTGTTAAAGTGAAACTGAACTTCTAACATAAGCTAAAGCTGCCATTACAGCTTTTAAATTATAATTAATTTATTATGTACCCCAGAACCATCATTTATTGGGCAAGAGGCGCAGTACACCCTGGACAGGTCGCCAGTTCATTACAAGGCAACATAGAGACACAGAGGACAAAAACCTTGCGCGCGCACACACACAAACACACACACACACACACACACACACACACACTCTTGTTTTGCTATATGTAGTGAGGACCATGTGTTGACTCCCATTGACTTCCATTGATTTTCAGTTATTTTCAACCCTTTCTATGCCCTAACCCTGACAATGACCCTAAACCTAACCATTACCAGTGCATGCCTAACCCTAACCTTAACCTAAAGTCAATTCACACCTTAGTCCTAAACCTAACTGTTAGCAAAATAGGTCGTGAGGACCAGCAAAATGTCCTCACTTTGGTACAAACGGTCCTCAATTTGATGGTGAAATCGGGAAAATGGTTCTCACTGTGATGCCAAGACAGGAACACACACACACACACACACACACACACAGTGCTACCAACTGCACCACTGTGCAGCCTCTTACAAAAATAAAATAATAAGGAAAAATAAGAGCATGGACAAGTGCAGAAGCATAAAAAATTAGCAACTAAATCAAATTAGAAAAATTAATCCATTATATATTTTACATAAATAAGTTATTCTAAACTTTATATTTTCATATCCATATTTTATAACTTAATCAATGTGATTCACTTCATCAGTTGTTTTATATTTGGGCTGAATTTGACTATATACTGTATGATCTGCTGTCTGTTATATTATTAATTATAACTGCTGTTCTCATTTGCCAGTTAAAAAAAAAACCGATCAGTTTAGTTTTTATAAAAAATAATTATAACCACTTAAAACCACAACAAAATGGGTTAAATGGAATAAATCCTTATTTCACCAAGTTTTCCATTTCACTTGTGTTTAGAGACAATAAGTACAGTCATTTCCACGACCTAAATCAAGAAATATTTACAAAATGAAAATATGTGAAAGAAAAAAGGCGAGCAAAGAGCAACCAAAAACTGAGCTGAGTTTTGCAAAACATTTGTAACGCTGAACTCAGATGTCGTTTCATAATGAACACCCACCCAAGTGGTGATAGAAGAGTCCCAGAAGAACTGTTCAGGTGGATGTTTGTATTATTGCACCAGTTTTGACTAGCACTGTTACTCTGATGTGCATAAGCATGAGATATTGGTCAAGCAACTGTCACCGAATATTTTATATCCGTGAGCCATGCAGTGACTGAGTAGGTCTCATGTTTCTCCATATAATCAGTTCATGTTTTTGCAGTTTCTAATTATGCCACTATAATGTAGCTGTCAATATTTTACCATGTTTATAGATCTATCATACTTACTACATTATGTTTGACGCAAAAAGCTAATGCTACTACACAGGTGATGGATGGAAGTTAAAGTATTGATACAGAATCAGTCTGCAGTTGCAATCAAAGACTCCTTTTTTTAACCCAGACATACAGAACAAAATACGAGTCACATCTGGAACTTATTATCATGGGAAAACACACCGAAGGATTATTCAGGGAGAGCAGTTGTTGATTTAATAAGACCTGTGCACAGCAGTAGACGTTTTGTACTGACATGATAAAGATAAAACACCCTGTAAAAGAAAACATTTTCTAACCTGATCAACTTTATGCTCACAAACAGCTGTAGTCGTCTTGGTAAGTAGATCCAAAAATGCGGCACCTACTACTCTGCCTTTGTCTAATTTGGCCTTTTCTTGCTCTATAAAATAACAACAGTTTATTCTGTATCCAAACTGCATGGGGTGTAATAAGTTATTTCTATTTAGATGGTTTACAATGACTTTCTCAATAACCTTTGAGACTACAGAAATTATCATAAAAGGTCTATAATTGCATACATTATGTTTGTCTCCTGTTTTAAATATTGGAGTAATGATTGCAGTTTTAAGACTTTTTTATGTCAGGTGTGTCTACAAAGGCTTTCGTTATTGTAAAAAAACTATTTTGAAACGATATATCTGCTTATGGAAAAAATGGAAAGGCCAATTCTAAATAATTCATTTTTCAGTCTATCAATATTTATAGGTATTATGGCTCTAGAATACATAAATATTTATGATTTAAATTAAAACTCAATATCTAAAAGAATTGGCAATCACAGCCAACTTGTCTTTGGAGGATGTCCAGAATAGATCTTCCCTTAGCGTATACAGAGTGTCTGCACTAAGCTATGCAGACATGCATGATATTGAGTTATTTTATTGGGTATTAGCTGCAACGTCGTAACGAGTATCACCTATCTTTTATACCAGTTTCTACATACGTGTGACGTATGTGCTGTTGCTAAGTTGAAACTCTTGGAATTATTTGAGATGTCCAAAAAAAAAATCTCTTGCAGCGAACTCTATTGGAAATTTTAGGGCAGCTGTTAGATTTTACAGAGTAAAACTGATTTTAACATGAACCATATTGTCTTAAACTAAGTTGTAACTGGACCTAATTAAACTGAATTGTATTAAATTAAATTAAATTCTAATGGAATCAGAAAAGTTTGCGTTTTGACCCTACCAACATGATTTCTGTTATTTATTAGTGCTATACCAATAAACCCATTCTGACCAAATCAAATACTTGGATTTAACTTTCTTGCAGGTAATAAAATGTAACTTTCAGGTGGCTCCCTTTTTCCCTGCTATTTCAAACCCTATTAAACACTGTGTAGTTTGTAAAAAACAAATCATGAAGTGAAACCAGTCACAAGACAAGATTAAAATCAGCATTACAGCAGCATTCCTGACTCCTCGTCTAGCCAAGTGATGACTGCAAGACCAAATATTACTATGATCTCCAATTACACGTCTTCTAAATTGACTTTTTGCACATTTACAAGGGTAACTACTGCCTCAAGCTGCTTAGTTGATTTAGTGGTCTACCTAAATTCAATGAAAAGTCCATCAATAGCTGAGGTTAAAGGAGACCATCCCTTTCAATGTTGCAGGAAATCTCATTTTCCATATAAATGTGATGACTCGACCAACAGGGAGGACAGCAGAGAACATGGGAAATGTTTTTCACAATCAAAATGAGCATCACTCAGCATTTTCCATCCTCTGTTTGTGCCTGTCTCACCTTCTGTGACTCACAACAGATCAACAAACCCTGAGAGCAGTTTG
>JAHHUM010001454.1:475321-697821 GCA_036173005.1 Crenichthys baileyi | reverse complement strand
CTTCTGACATTTAGCAAATGGAAATAATTTTGGTAATCCTGACTGACCTAAAACACAGAATTTCACACTGATTTAATGTCAGTGAAAAAAATGTTTGTGTCTTTTTATACAGTGTGTATAATTATCTGGTCTCAACTGTGCTGACAGATTTACCAGTTTAGCTCCTAATGTTGTTATAAGCTGTCCGACTAATTTAAAGCAAAATAACATGAAATCATAACAAAAATTATGTATTTAGCAGGTAGCTGGTTATAGCTTAACATACTGCAACTTTAGCATCCCTAATTCCAAATTCCAAAAGCAATTACACATATATCAGTTATGTAGGTTAACAGATTTTAAACATCAAAGAATATTTTCAGTGAGTGAAATTGTGAATGAGAACAGGTAAAAAGCAATATGCCTAGAAAGGTGACTAAATTCTTCCTTATTCTCAGGATTAATCACAACAGTTTCAAACATTGTGTCACTTATTACAAAAAATTGAAACGTCTAATATCTAGTTGTCTTATGCAAACTACTAAAAATACTTTTTGTCTTCTCCTCGGTTACCATTTAATCTGAGTCATGCATCTGTTTTGTCGCTAAAGGCATCATTTATACTGTTGGCATCATTATCCTTTTCACTCAGAGACATCTTAAAGAAACAGCATTCAGCAAATTAAACACACACTGAGCAACACTGTGTTCAATCAGTCTAGTCAGTTCAAGAAAAGGGATTTAAAAACGATGACACTCTTACTGTTCTTCATTTTTTAGGGTAATGCAGAGTCTATTCTCCTGATATGAATCTTAGTAAAAGTACAACAAAGTGTTCCTCTTCCTGACATTGCCAATCACTGTGAAGGAAAAATTAATTTTGTTTCACACTGAAAACTTTTGGAATCACTTTAATTCCCCTTGAGTGGCTCTAGAGTTTCCAGTTTAAACTAATTTGCTTTTCTGGTAATTAAATAAGAAATCAATTGGACAAACAATTAGTTCCTGTGGTGCATTTGAGAGAGAAGAACTACAGTGGAAGCACTCATGAATGTGCTTACACTATTTGTAATGAGTTGGCAGTTCTCCTAGCAAGGAAATGTACTATAATCGCAGAGCAATTTAATCAATAACATATTGGTTTTAGCTGTTTTATCATTTTTATTCCGCTTCTGGTTGGTTGCCATGATGTGTCTCTGCAGGGTGTAGTATATGGAGAAAAAAGTCAGCTACCTCACAGCCAATGAATATGAGTCAAACCCAAGAAAAATGTTTCATGAAATCATGAGCTGTGCAGTCATAAAAATTGGTACATGTAAACAATACATTCATAAACATTTGAGCAAATACATAAATTAGCAAGTAAATAATAAAGTACATATGTAGGTGCTAAAAGAAGAAGTTGATCTATCAATCAATCAATACCGTTTGTGAATTAGGAAGATAGCAAGTATTAATAAATGAATAAATAAATAAATTTAAATGACTAATGCATATAAAACAAATAAATTATTAGTGTACTTAATAAAAAATTTAATAAAAACAAATTTTCTTTACATTTGTTTTATGACTAATAACTTAAAAATAAGTCTGTAAGAAAATATTTATTTAAATCCATACTTAACTAAATAAACTAATACATTAATCATAGGTAAACATAAAATTTGCTTAATATGCAAGTAAATAGATTAGCAAATAGCTAATATGAAAGCATGTCAGAAAATAAACATAAGAGTAAATATGTAACATGTATAAAATATAATAGAATGATAATAGTTTTATTAAATAAACAAATAAAGTCTAAACCAAAAATGTCTGTCAATATATAAATAAAAAGAGTGGTTTTATAAAACAAATGGATAATGGATAAGTACATAAAAATGCTAGTGGCCAAATGAATGAAAAAGTTAGTAAATAAACAAGAAAATATTAACAATAAATATAAGTAATCTCATAAATAACTAAATAAAAAAGAGAGAAAAAAAATAAAATGTCAGTCATTACATAAATATATATCAGAAAAGATTATTATTTTAAAATAAATCAAATCGCTTATTTGTAATTCCCACCCAGGGGATTTTTCTCCATCTTGTAGAGCAACGAGCAGCCTTTGTGTCGACACTGAAAATCCTCCCTCCGGTCCTTCGAACCCCGGCTGCTGTGAAGCAAAGCACCTGAAGACATTGTGTATTCTGTGAGCGCTGCCTGCTCCTGCTGACTCGGTAGCATTAAATGTATATTTACCAGCTGGGGGTCTGACTGCGTGATGACATTCCCCGTGGGACCATACTGTACCTGCCACAGCGACACGTCATCACCCCTGAGCTAAACAACTTCACCTCACAGTTGAGTTTGCACGCTGTTGCAGCTGTGTAAATGCATATATTATTAGTTTCAGGGCGTGTAGGTCCCAGCGGGTACAATGGGGCATCTGCAAGCAATGATGTGGAATATGATGAATATTAATCATCAAATCATCTTCAGATGTGGGGGAAAGTGGTAAAGAAGTTCCTGAAGGCAAAAAACAGTTTTCTTTAGCAAAAAGTAGTCATACCTGCTGCTGCAACAAGATGCTGTGTACCAGCATGCTCTCCAGTCAGACTACTGTTGTTGGAGCTATACACAATATCATCAGCATATTTCACCTCTTGTGCAACCTAGTGTTGATCTTGAGCATGCATCACTTCACAGTGCACACATCACCTGATAACATACTCTCTAGTCCCTACCTGTAGGACCATAATGGATCTGGGTCAACAGACATTGGGTACACAGAGGGAGGTTAATGTGAAGCAGATAGTGTCTTTGCTCCACTGCTGCCAAGAATCAGTGCTGCTTTTGTTGCATTAGACACAGTTGGGTAACAGTGATAGGTAAGCTGCAAATACCAATTTGGATACACACACTTTAGATACTTTGTCTACAAGTGTTTATGTAGCTGTAAACCCAATAGCACAATCATGTGTATTGAAATAGTTTAGGGCATTAGCAAAACAACTGGAGGCCTGCCCCACATGGTCAGGAACGTAAATTTGTCCAAAACATCTTGGTATGCTAAAGGAATAACAGCTCTTAGATGTACCACACAATACTGTTGTCCTAACGTAATACATTTTATTTCAAATAAAATACTGTTATTTCTTTACTTTGCATATGTTGGGACCCACAGCCATGAGTTACAACAGGAAATGCGGTACGGACTTTTCTGGAACTTTCAAAATAAATTGCATTAACCTACTTCCGGCACAACTTAGGAATTGGGGGTAACAGCGGACTTACCATTATGCCACTGCCCGCATAAAACCCTCACCTTTCCACAAGTCTTTCTCTTCCACACGGCCTTCCAGAGGGACCGGATAGGGGGGACAAGCGCACTGATGTCTCTTTGCTGGCAAAGACCGACTGGGGGTTGACATCAACCCCCAGTCGGTCGTGGCAGATGGCCGCTCACACTGAGCCTGGTTCTGCTGGAGGTTTCTTCCTGTTAAAAGGGAGTTTTTCCTCTCCACTGTCGCTACATGCATGCTCAGTATGAGGGATTGCTGCAAAGTCAACGCCAGTGACTGTCCACTGTCTCTACATGTTCATCCGGGAGGAGTGAATGCTGCAAGTCACTGACTGGATGCAATCTGCTGGGTTTCCTTTCCTTAGATAGAAAAACTTTTTATCCAATTTGAATAAATAAAATAATCTGGCTGCACTGTTCAATGATTAAAATTAATTGGAATGTATGTACCTGACTTTTGTGAAGTGCCTTGAGACGACATGTGTTGTGAATTGGCGCTATATAAATAAACTGAATTGAATTGAAGACATAAACTCTTCAAACTGGATCCAAGGGTGTCATACGATCATTAATCATATGCGCTAAGTTAAATACGAATGAATTACTGTCTGTGTATCCAGTATTCATTCACAAAAAGGGGGAAAATTAAGGTATAAGCATTGCTTACTTTTTCTCTGAGGCCTGCAGAAGCAAACGGTGTCCCAGAGAAGTCCCTGCAGAGACGCGGTCTCTACAAGCCGAGTGAAGCAGTTTTTCCTTGCCTGAGAGGAGGACAAGCGAGTAGCCGCATCACCGTGTTAACCAGTGTGGTCAGCGGACGGGCCCCAAGCCACAGCTCCAGAGGTTAGCTGGAAGCGAGCCTTCAACGCCCCCCCCCCCCCCCCCCCCACAGCTATGGAGGTCAGCAGAAAGCTAACTGCTTGTTGACTGTGGATGGTTAGGTGTTTTGGGCAGAGAAGAATAATAGAAAGATTTAGATTGAAATGATCTAAATGTTTTTCATTTTATGAAGTTTGGTTTTGTTTGTGTGAAACTCGGCTATCTTGGTGCTAGCAGCACACATGCTCAGCTTGGTGTTCTGTGTTTGTGTTTTTAAAGTTAAGACAAACTTTATTTAAAGGGTGATTTTAAGCAGAAGATTGATCATAACGCGCCGTCCGCGCTTATGCATTTTAACCCTTTTATTAACCCTGGTATTTTAAAGGTATGTGTTTGATCCTGGTGTTAAGCTATCAGCTTCTTTTGTTAGCCCAACTGCTAACCGGTAAGAACACGTGCTTGCTGCTAAAGAATATTTAACAGAAACATTGTTAGTTTTCAAGCTAGTGAATAATAGTCCCTAAACATTATTTTACTAAATAAAGTAAACACCATTAAGCCCCATTTCTCCAGAAATATTTGGCTCTTTTCCAAAATATTCCCTTAATAATATTTCTTTAAATATTATTTTAATAAATAAAGGCAGCTAATTAGACACCGTTGAGAATTAGTCATCAATTAGTCAGGTTGGTTTTATTCAGCAGATCATTCTTTAAAACATTATTTTATTAAAATATTATTTTATCTGATCTTGCATTGTGAATGGTGGTCTAAACGTTTGCTGGTTATTGCCTAAGTTGGTTCCAAGACTAACTTAACTTCATTCCCAGATTTTTCAAGATAATCCTTGGTTCTCAAACATAAATAACATTGCATGGTAATGTTGCATCACTCTTCTGGTCATGGTTTTCAATCATCTTTAATCAACTTGTTTATATTGTACATAGCCCATTAGTCTTCATTATTCTTTAATTCTGCTTGGTAGTTTAGTTGGATTGTTTTAGCATAGTAAAGAGTTTGTTGATTGAAATATGTTTGACTTTGAGTTGACTTATTTTTGTTAATAAATTCTTGTATTTTAAGAAATTGTGTGAATTCATTCCATATATGTGCAGAGTTTTGCTGTTCAATAATGTCAGAGCTTGGCTCACACCTTTCAATTTTGTCCTAATACCACCGCCTTACTGGGCTGGTATTCACAGGACAACCCTTAACAGACCGAAATATTATTTGATAAAATATTAAATTATTAATATTAAATATTAAATAATGTCAGAATAATAATCCCAACTCATAATAGAATACACTGTTCATATAGCTGGAAATATAATCGGTTATAGAAGTTTATGGCACACAATGAAGCCATTAGGCTCAAGTGTATTTTTAGAGCATTTTAGTTAGACTTCTGCCTTTATGCTGATTATACATGACCTGATGCCACAAAAAAGAAAAGAAGACATTTGACCTTTAAATGCATCAGGATTGAACTTTGAACAGTGTTAAAAAGGTAGCAGAACCAATCTTCTACAGATGAAAGCAGCAACATAGTAGAACAGATTACTGGAGTGCACATTAAGTGTTACACGAGTACACCATTAAGAGAGAGAACTCAGTGTGCTGCAGAACAATTTTCCTGCATTAATGCCTGACATGAAGTAGGATAGGTATCATCTATTTACAGAGCAGAAGCTACATGTTTTATGGAAATATATCTGCAGTGAAGCTGGAAGGTGGGGTCTGCTGTTGCAGGAGAATGCCTGTCGACCATATTTGATTTAAGGCTAAAACTGGTTCATTTGGAAAGTGGAGAGAGGGAACATTTGCACAAATGATGACTAATTGCCAGAGCCTTGTTCCCACACGCCCCGCAAATAAATGTGTCACCTGTTTTTACCGCCTACTTGACAGTGAGTAATTGCACAGTGAGAGACATCTGCCATGATGGCGCTGCGGCATCCCACCTCCATCCCAGCCAACTGGAGGGAACAAAGTGAGTGTCTCAGGAAGTTACTGGGAAATTAAATCTGACCTCTTAGAAACAAAGAGAAATATCTATATTTAGAAGGTTTTAGGTAAAGAACAGTGACAATTTGCCTCACTCTATAAAAAAAATCAATGATTCATGCATATTATTTTCACTGCATTTAAAAACAAAATAATCAACCTGGCATAAAGTCAGAAGTAAGTTCACACGTGGATAAAAATGGCAGAAGTAAACAAAGAATGTGGAAACTAAAAACTAACAAAGTCAAAGTAATAAGACTGAAAGCAGAAGTAGGAGGCGTACAAAACCAGGAAGCAAGAAAGCCGTTTAGCTAATATCTGCAGCAGATGGTTGGCTAAAATTAAACCAACACAAAAGAATTACACACAAGCTTTCTGGCTTCTGTTTAGTATATAATGTTTGAGTTGCAGGTTCAAATAAACATTGCATGTTTTACAAGTTGCATTTGAAGTTTTGCAGGAGAGTATGCAGCATCACTTGACTGAGATGAAATCAGGTGCACTGGGTATAAGCCAGTGATTTAATAAAGTGCTTGTTATTTATATACCCTCTTAAAATCCCTGGCTTATTTGTTGCTTCAAGTGCAACTGCGAATCCATGAAGAGCTGATAGATGGACCAACAGAAATACTGTACAACCTCCTTCTCCACTCCTTTATGCACTACGTATTTGCCTGCTTGCACACTTCTTCCTCACAGCCTTTTTTTGTCACGCCCAAATGTTTGAAATCAAACTAATTTAAATATTCATGAGACAAAGCTAACCTGTGTTCATAAAAACAATAGGTGTTCAAATGATAATTTAATTTATCAGGATGAAAACAGTCTCCAGACCTACCAAATACCTAAATCATGAATTTGCAGGAATTAACAACATTTGTTGGTTCAGTTTCACTAACCACAACCAGGTCTGATTACTGCCAGACATGTAGAATCAAGAAATCACTCAAATAGAACCCGTCCAACAACACAAAAGAGGCTAAAAGATCTTAACAAGTACACCTAGATGAAAAGAAATTCAAGAGCAGATGAGGAGCAAGTCACTGATATCTGGCACTTTGGAAAGGGTTGCAAGGCCGTTTCTAAGGCTTTGTGATCCCAATGAACCACAGTGAGAATCATAATCCACAGATGGAGAAAACAGTGATGAACATTTCCCAGGAGCACAACAACAACTCCAGGTCCAGGATATCACAACAGAACTCAGAACAACATATAAACCACTGCAGGGCTTCACTTGCCTCGGTTAAGATCAGAGTTCAACATTCAAAAGCAAAAACATTGGGCAAAAATGGCATCAGTGGTGGCCTCTCAAGGCCAAAACCACTGCTGGCTAGAAAGACTCATCTCACATAAGAATGATTTTAACAATCCCCAAAACGTAAGCAAAGTATGAAGGATGTAAATGACTAATTGCCAGTTGTAGCAAATGTGTGATGGTAGTTATCTCCAAGGTGGAACCAGTTTTTAAGTTTAGTTCTTTTTTCGCATAGGGCCAGTTTGACATATGAGGGTTTTTTAAATTGCTAACAGGAAGAGGAATGAGGCTAAATATGTAAAAAATATTAAAAAGGTAATATTTATCTTACATTATAAACAAACTTTGTTTATACATGTAAATTCCTTATCACAATTAGGAGCAAGCTCCCATAGCATCATTTAAAGGCCTATAAACCAAATATTATGAACTTGCTACGGAAAAAAACTGCTCATACAGTAAGGGCAAAACAAGAAGGTTAGAGGGTTTTGCCTCCACTAGGTTTCGAAATTATTTTAAACTAACCTCAAGTGAACAACAATGTATAACAGATTCCACTCTACCATTTTTTTTATTTTTACAAAATTGCTAGCATAAAAAAGCGTTGCTCTCCTGGAATGTGAGTGTTCTTGCAGGATGGTGCTGTATTTAGCACCATCCTTCTTTCCATCCTGTCTGACCAGCTTCCCTGTCCCTGCTAGAGAAAAGCATTCCCACAGCATGATGCTGCCATTACCATGTCTCACAGTGGGGGTTGTGTGATCAGGGTGCTGTGCTAGGTTTTCTGCATGCAGGTCAAAAAGTTCAGATTTGGTCTCATAAGATTAAACATCGTCCACATGTTTAATGTGTTTAATGTGTCTTCTACATGGCCTATTTAGGGGTCTCAGAGTAAAGGGGGTAGGGCTTTTATTAGTAATACATTTTAAAAACCATATATCTTTTCTACCCACTTCATAATTTCGAGCTAATTGTGTTTGTTTATCACATAAATCCTGATAATTAGTAGTTGGAATGTGACAAAAGGTGAAAACGTTAACGGGGTTTAAAATACTTTTGATATGGAATGTGCATATTTGCACTAAAACATGCATTTCAAACTAAATTACCACTTAATGTAGAATATATGGGTTAAAATTCAAATGACTGGAAAAAATCCCTTATTTGCACGGAGAAAACATTGAAAATCTGCACAGAAAGACACGAGCAGAGTTTCATTCCTGAGATCCTGACGGTGCTGACCACTATTTCCATCATGGAGGCCAGGACTAATACAGCAGGACATCATTACGAGGTCATTGAGCTTTCCCAGCATCTTTCTGAAACTAAGATCAAAGGCAGCAAACTAACAATGCGTGCTTGGAATGCCTTTTTAAATGAATTAACTGTCACACTGAGAAAGTTCAGAGTTCTTCAGAAAAATCTAACTGTGCTCACAGAAGTGAAGACAAACGTGAGCCAATCCCACTGCTGTTAAATAAAAACTTCATTCTTTATAGCTGCTGGAGGAGAAAATTAGTTAGCATTAATGGATCAGTGGTCAAGAGACGAGCAGGTAACATGCAAATCACCTCACAGCTCACCTTGACAACCAAATAAAAAAAATAGAGAATGAAGTCAAATAACAGAGAGATCCTGCGTGGCACGAGGCCGTCGGTGAAAAGCTAGCAGTGATTCAGTTGGTTAAAAAGAGTTGATAGACTCCCTCGCCTCTGTGTCTCCTCGTTCTGTGAAAAGCTGCATTGGGGTGATTGATGGCTGAATGCAGGCCTTAATTTGTGGGACGTGAAAAGATTGCCGGGCTACAATGGCTGACAAAACAGGAACAAAGGAAGAAGAGAAATAGATGGACGACAAGCGGAAAATGAAGATGTGAAGATTCTTTGTTAGTCCTCGTCAAGGGACACATTGACATTTTTTGGTGCGTTGCATCACTGATGTCTGCTTAATAAGGCAGTAAATATAAGACACATTGTTTTACTATTTTAGATTCTTTACAAAAAAGGGTGTTTTAATGGAAGCTCATATATCGGACATTTTGTTAGTATATGCGGATTTATGACCTACAACATTGGAAGATAGACACTAATAAGAAAAAGACCTCATCAGTGGGTAAAGGGCAGGTCTCTCTACAGCTGTTTGCTTTAAACAGCACATACTGCATCATTATTTTCACAGCTTTTATTTTCAGTTGTGTTCAGGCTGGGTGAAGGGTGAAGTCGATCATGTCTCAGAGAGGAGAACTTGAAAACATGAGGAGTTCGAAGCCAAAATGAAAGTTTCCTCTGACAAATCTTTTACCTTTCTGAGCTACAATATTTGCTCCACTTGTGGAAAAGAAACAGCAACAGAAATCCTCACAAAAACACAAACTCTTACAGAATTTCTTTCTGCATTCCTTTTTGCACTAGTCAAAAAACCCCAATCTATAGAGTTTCCACGTCGTGGCAAAGTGTTCAACAGTTACTGACTGTTGTGTTTTAGGGTGCTTTTACAACAGAGCTATTTGGTCCATATTAAATGGACCAGAATTTCCTTTTATGTTCTGCTGTTTTGGGCAGGTGGGAAAACTCATCTAAATCTGGTGCGAACTCTGGTCTGCCTAAAAGCATTTGTCTCAGTTTGTTTACAAGTGAAACCTGTTGCAGTTTCTGCCTTGCTTGTTGCTCATACTGGGTAGCTTTTTGTGATAGCGTCCCCAAATAAGCAGCTGCAATAACATCTGCCTTAAAAAGTGCAGTGTGAAAGTGAGCCAGACCAAATTAAGGTGCAACCCACCAAAACCAACATTAGCTTGAAGTCAGTTTGTGTTTTTTGTGAGGATTTCTGTTGCTGTTTCTTTTCCTCAAGTGAAGCAAATGTTGGAGCTCAGAAAGGTAATAAAATTGTCAGAGGAGACTTTCATGTTGGCTTCTAACTCCTCATGTTTCAAGATCTCCTCTCTGAGACACGATCGACTTCACCCTTTTACTGAACACATCTTTTCTATTGCTCTGACTCACTTTCCCTCTCTTCATTGCCTTTAAGCAGCTGGTAGCTAATTACTGTCACATCGAAATCTTCCTAAAAACACTGAATATGTGATTGAGGCACAGGTATGCGCGAGTCCTAAGATCATTTACAGCACACTTGTCACAACTATCCAGAGACGTCAACCATGAACATGATTATTTACACAAATTGGTGTGTTGTTAGTGCAGAAAAGCTCAGTCTTTAAGCACATGCACTTTGCTCGAACCTGCAATCACAGAAGCAGCCACTCAATGTAATTTGAAAGCAGCCACAATAGACTAAGGTGTTTACATTATCGTATTGCTGCTGCAATCGGAGGAGAACAGAAAAGAGGAAATTACCATCCTTCATGTGTGAAGATTAAAGAGCAGAAACATAGGTAAATGCTGCCTTTTTCATGGTATACTGATGGAGCCCTTCTTAGAGGTCACAATAATACCTCATGAGGAGGGGAAATACACAGAGATGACAGGTAGCATTGAACTGGTAGCAATGAACAGAAGGAGGAGAAGTGTGAAAAAGTAAGCCAGACAAATTGAAGGTTGCATGATGATCAGCTTTACATCACAACAGAAACACTGTCAGACACCCAGGATGTGCTGCAATGTTTTTCTCTGAAAAGTTTCTTGTTGAGAATATTACTATCAAACTGAATAAAAAGATTTTCTGAAAATGTGTTGCTTTCCTGATGAACTAGAACCAGATTGTCAGCTGACTTTTTTGTCAACATTTCTAAGATATGGTTTGAATTTACAGAGCAGAGAAAAACATTTGTTTTATAAATGCATTACACCATCCATCCATCCATCCATCCATCCATGGGTGTATCCATCCATTCATCCATCCATGGGAGTATCCATCCATCCATCCATCCATCCATCCATGGGTGTATCCATCAATCCATCGATCCATCCATCCATCCATCCATCCATGGGTGTATCCATCCATCCATCCATCCATCCATGGGTGTATCCATCCATCCATGGGTGTATCCATCCATCCATCCATCCATGCATCCATCCATCCATGCATCCATGCATCCATCCATCCATCCATCCTGCATCCATCCATCCATCCATCCATCCATTCATCCATCCATGGGAGTATCCATCCATCCATCCATGGGTGTATCCATCCATTCATCCATCCATCCATGGGTGTATCCATCCATCCATCCATGGGTGTATCCATCCATCCATCCATCCATGGGTGTATCCATCCATCCATCCATCCATGCATCCGTCCATCCATGCATCCATGCATCCATCCATCCATCCATCCTGCATCCATCCATCCATCCATCCATCCTGCATCCATCCATTCGAACAACTAAAAAATGTTTTAGGTTTTTTGAGATGCTACTTTGAGGCTGTGTTGACTGCTGTTTAGAGACTTAGACACACTCAAAAGTGTAAAGTAAAGTTACAACCAGTTGCTGCTAATCTAATTCTTTGGATTTAGAGAAATGCAGGAAGTATGACCAATTAAATTGGTTTGCTGCTTTGGAGCATAAAGGTGCGTTAACCCTATGCCAAACTTGAAAGACATCAGCAATGACTTCCGAGAATCAGTTACTGCTGCCTACCAATCTGGGAAGGGTTATAAGACAATTTCCAAACTATCCTTATACAATGAGAATTATTATTCAAAAATCTGAAAACATTTAGAACATTGCCCAATCTTTCCAGAAGTGGAAGTTCCAGCAAGGCCAGACAAAAAAAGGATGTCAACAGTGACAAACTATGACATTTACTGTAGAGACATTACACAACCAATTACACACTGCAACGGTCCCTAAATTAATTTTATTTTGAAGGTGTAGATTAAAATGGAGAAACATCTGACCCATCTCGTTAAAAACACAAAGATTTACTTGTAAAACATGGAAAATAAGTAGATACAGATCTACGGCAAAGGAAAAACAACAGACGTCCTGAGGATGGAGCAGGTGAGCCGATGGCACACAACACTTATAGTTCTTACTCTCTCTGAGGAACAAGCTGATAAAAATAAGATGCCACCATAATTAATTACTCTAAAAGTACCATAAATTCAGCACCGAGGAGGTAACAACATGAGGGACGGTAAACAGACAGAGTTGAGCAATTTCAGTTTCTTGGGTGCAGTGATGCATAGTATGGGTTAGCATTTCCTATTAAATATATTTGCAAAAATCACGTTTATACAGCCAGTATTCCAGGAGTCCTAGTGCTTCCTCAAAACCAAACGGCTCTCAGACCGATTTATGAGTGTGCGCAGGAGTCAGTAAGTGTGTGTGACACGTGCTTCACTATTTTCCATCAGGCTGTGCTGTCAGGCAGGAAAAGGGACGAGGGGGCGGGTCCGTGTGAACTGAATGAAGGATGAAGTCTGGACCATCTGTTAAGAAACGAGGAACTTCATGCTCCTTAACAAGTTTAACACAGGTAGAAGCTGGGAACTCAGGACAAAAGTAATTGATGATAAAATAAAGTTAAGCCAATAAGTAACTGAACTTAAGGCATGCTTATAACAGTGTTACAGAAGTAGTTCAACTGAGTAGCATGCAATTGTCTGGTAAAAATAACACAAAACTGTTTTTGAATAACTTATATATTTGTAGATTTAATGTTTTGACTTTCTTAAAATTTTCTAAAATAATTTGTTGGTGAATGAAGAACAGATATTCATTACTGAAGCCCACAGTAAATTAATAAATAGTTAAATAAATAGTTATATGTGTCATTTTATCAGTAAACTACAATTACATACATAAAAAACTATACAAATATTTTAAAGTTAATTTGTTTAAAATCTTAATATGCCAACACTCACAGGGCTTTGACTAGGCCCTCCATTCAGAGATGGACTTGCTGGTGTGCTTGGATCATTGCCCTGCTGTATAACCCGAGCGTGCTTGAACTTGAGGTCACAAAACAATGGCTGGGTGTTCTACTTCAGGATTTACTGCAAGACAGCGGACTTCAATCGATTACAACAACTCACCCAGGTCCTGAGGCTGAAAATCCTTAGTCTTTCCATCTGTGGATAACAGCTTAAACTATGGTTTGTGGAGTACAAAAGCCTTAGAAATTACTTTGTAACCCTTTCCAGACTCATAGATGTCAGGAATTTCTCATCTTTCCTTAAATATCTGTAGACTAGGGCATGATGTGTGGCTGTTTGAGGCATTTTAGCCTACTTCATGTTGTCAAATGGGTTCTATTTCAGTGATTTCTTAAAGCAACAGGTCTTACAGTAGCCAGGCATGGCTCTGGCTGGCAAAACTGAACTTAGTTTTTTTATTTGGTTAATCACAGTTAGTTCGTGATTTCATTAATGGGGGCATTTAGTTTTCACATAGGGCCTGGTGGGTTTAAATAGCTTTTTCCTTAATAAAAAAAAAACAGTCACTATAGGGGGCAGCCATTTTTAAAGAAGAAATATCAAAGGTCACAATTTACTTAAGTTTTGGACAGTCGTCAAATGAAAATAAAACCTCCACGAAAGTGGACAAAAGGAGCGAATAATAGTGGGATGGAATAATGGATGGAGAGATGGACAATTGTAGACAATTGGACAGGGAATAAAGGAAAAGACCAAACTTCAAACCCATAGGTATCAATTCATATCATTGTTGTATACATAAAAAATAATTTTAAAGAACTGAATGATGCATTTATTTATTAGAATGTTTAAGCCTTCCCTATGGTTTCATAAAGAAAATGTTGAGGAAATCTGATGAGTGTGAAATGTTTTCCCGTTTCAACAAAGCATGACCTGATTATGAAATCCATCTCAAAATGTTTCAGAGGTTGGGGGCAGCGTTTTGGCTCATAGTAGCTTAGCTCTTGTTGATCTGAAATGCGTTTTGATTTCACACTTAGAGCCAAATGGAAGATGAAGAGGCAGTGAAATATCAATAATTGATCAGCCTCCAAACCCTTGGGCATTTCCCTTGTTTCAAACCGTGACTGGATCTTCTGGAAGCCAAGGTCACATGGTACTGAGCATATTTCAGCAGCAGCACTGTGTGAATACATTTCACACAGTTTAATGTATTCACACCATTAGCGCCTGCATAATGAGCAACAGGAAACTGTTTAGCATGCGGTAAACACCTGCTTAGCCCCAAATCATATTACGTTTCTCATCGTCAGCAACTCTCATAGTGGAAGGTGTGGGAGAGGACAGTGGGAGCTATTTGTATTCTGCTAATCCTCCAGTACAGAGCTGCAGAGGCTAATGGGGGTTAACAGGGACCTTCACTTAGACACACGGTGAGCTGCCGGCTCAGTTAGTTTCTGAGGGGTCACAGGGAGGCAGACATGCACGTACTAACCCCTCAATTTGCTTGTTCACTTCAGACTGGCTCGGCTCTGGAGGGGTTATGGAGGTATGTGTTGGAGGATGAGGCAGCGAATGCTTTGAGAGAAGGGGATGGTGATGAAAAACCACATGTTGCTGTGTTAGTAAAGCTTGTAGCACTTGGAGAAACTGAAGGACACACATACATTCTCCTTGCTAATTTAGGCATATTTTTCTTTTAGCTTTAAAATGTTTTCTGATTATTACAGATTATGCAGGTTAGGTATGGGTTTACTGGTTCTTAGGCCACAGATGAAAATGCTCCCCCTTAGCAAGTCAAGAGTTGTTGTCAGTGAAAAGCATCGAGCCTACAAAAGTTATGTGTAGTTGCTGCAATTTAAAAGTACTGACCCAAAAGCATGAACTTGTTAAGAGCTTTAAACCTTTAAAGCTACTGCACCAAATTTAACTTTGTAAAAGTTTCTTTAATCTAGGCCACGTTTTTGCTCAAAGTCATACTTTTAGCGTTGCAATCAAGTCTCGACGAGCCAACCCTCAATGTCACAAACTAACTGTAAAATCACTTTATTTTCTTTCATAATTTTCTTTGTTCATCTTGCAAAATTTACAAGTAGTTTCTTTGTTTGAAAAGGTAAACTTCAACCTTTATTTTGGAGCTACGCAACACAGCAAATTGCAATACCGCAGTCACTGCAAAGGACTGTTTGTATGCAATAGGCAGGAAAGGTCATAAATCATGAACTCACACTCTTGGTATCAATAAAATCTTTTGCCAGTTGGATGGACTTTCACTGTCCTAGATTTACATATATTGACGACTTGAATATATATTTGAGTGAGTGAGCTGCTGAAGCTAAAGGAGGTTGGCAGGAACAATGCCATGATGAAATGGAGAAAGCCAAAGGTGAGGAAATGTGGATGATTTACTATTTATATCATCCCATTCGTAAACAACAATATCACTATTGCATTTTCTCCCAGCATTGACCAGTCCTACTTTGATTTATAAACATGAAACTCTTATTAATGTCTTTCACACAATACATTTAGCCCCTCTTTCTGCCTCAATGTGAGTTCTATAAGACCCAAGGCAGCAAGAGGGGGTTAAAGGTACTAAAAGAGTCACAATATTCAGCAAACATAAGAGTAAGCCAGAAATTGCTGCACAGTGTTGCATGTCAATACTGCCCAGTTATCTGGTTCTGTGTTACTGGACTAATACCACGTCATTGCTGGACCTAGCTGGCTCAAGCCACTGATCAGTGAGGTGGTATCCACCCTATTCCTGTGTTAACCTCCAGTGATGATATAGGTAGTCGCAGCAGTTTGATTCATTAGCAAATCATCAGTAGTGAGCTATATTTGTAGTAACTAGTTTGAAGTTTAGCTAAATGTATTGTTTTTGAGATTAAGCCAATACAACAGACCTTAAGGCATGCTTATATCTGTGTTACAGAAGTAGTTCAACTAAGTAGCATGCAACTGTCTGGTAAAAATAACAAAAACAGTTTTTGAATACCTTATATACAGGGGTTGGACAATGAAACTGAAACACCTGGTTTTAGACCACAATAATTTATTAGTATGGTGTAGGGCCTCCTTTTGCGGCCAGTGCAGCGTCAATTCGTCTTGGGAATGACATATACAAGTCCTGCACAGTGGTCAGAGGGATTTTAAGCCATTCTTCTTGCAGGATAGTGGCCAGGTCACTACGTGATACTGGTGGAGGAAAACCTTTCCTGACTCGCTCCTCCAAAACACCCCAAAGTGGCTCAATAATATTTAGATCTGGTGACTGTGCAGGCCATGGGAGATGTTCAACTTCACTTTCATGTTCATCAAACCAATCTTTCACCAGTCTTGCTCGGTGTATTGGTGCATTGTCATCCTGATACACGGCAGTGCCTTCAGGATACAATGTTTGAACCATTGGATGCACATGGTCCTCAAGAATGGTTCGGTAGTCCTTGGCAGTGACGGGTCCATCTAGCACAAGTATTGGGCCAAGGGAATGCCATGATATGGCAGCCCAAACCATCAATGATCCACCCCCATGCTTCACTCTGGGCAAGCAACAGTCTGGGTGGTGCGCTTCTTTGGGGCTTCTCCACACCGTAACTCTCCCGGATGTGGGGAAAACAGTAAAGGTGGACTCATCAGAGAACAATACATGTTTCACATTGTCCGCAGCCCAAGATTTGCGCTCTTGCACCATTGAAACCAACGTTTGGCATTGGCATGAGTGACCAAAGGTTTGGCTATAGCAGCCCGGCCGTGTATATTGACCCTGTGGAGCTCCCGACGGACAGTTCTGGTGGAAACAGGAGAGTTGAGGTGCACATTTAATTCTGCCGTGATTTGGGCAGCCGTGGTTTTATGTTTTTTGGATACAATCCGGGTTAGCACCCGAACATCCCTTTCAGACAGCTTCCTCTTGCGTCCACAGTTAATCCTGTTGGATGTGGTTCGTCCTTCTTGGTGGTATGCTGACATTACCCTGGATACCGTGGCTCTTGATACATCACAAAGACTTGCTGTCTTGGTCACAGATGCCCCAGCAAGACGTGCACTAACAATTTGTCCTCTTTTGAACTCTGGTATGTCACCCATAATGTTGTGTCCATTTCAAGGTCCATTTCAGGCTCTTACCCTGCTAATTGAACCTTCACACTCTGCTCTTACTGGTGCAATGTGCAATCAATGAAGACTGGCTACCAGGCTGGTCCAATTTAGCCATGAAACCTCCCACACTAAAATGACAGGTGTTTCAGTTTCATTGTCCAACCCCTGTATTTGTAAATGTAATATTTTGACTTCCTTAAAATTTTCCAAAATAATTTGTTGGTGAATGAAGAACAGATATTCCTAAATGAAGCCAACAGTAAATTAAAAAAATGTTAAATAAATAGTTATATGTGTAATTTAGCAGTAAACTACAATTACATACATAAAATAACTATACAAAATTTTAAATATTTGTAGGTAGTCGCAGCAGTTTGATTCGTTAGCTAATTATCAGTAGTGAGCTATGTTTTAAGTGACTAGTTTGTGCTGTTCACGGCTGCACCTTCAACCAGACAAGGCGCAACTTGTGTTTAACTTGCACTGGATTATTTCTGAGATCACTGGATTTTTTTATTTCCAATTTCAAGCACCGGTTTAACAGTAGAACTGGTCAAAAAGCAGCAACAAAGCAGCTATCGAACCATATCGGGAAAGGCCGGTTGATTAAACTGCCAAGTCGCTCATAAATGCAAAAAACAAGCTCCTACACCATCACTTTTCCAGAGGTTGGTATAAAAACCCCACTTTGGGACGAGTTTGTTTATACATCAGGATTTTTCTCACCACAAGTATAGTGTACCAATAGACAAGAGGAGCTCTCCCAGCAGGAAAAGTTTGTTTTGAATGGGGGCATTTCATTTTACTTTAGTATCTTAATAAAATGGAGAAATCATTGTCACTTTAGCACAGATGACCTCCACGTTTTACTGTACATAAGTAAGTTCATTTTATTTTTTTATTCTTATTTTACTACTTGTTTTTGCACATTTACATTGTTCTTCTTTGATTGCACATTTTTTACTATTTTACTACTTGTGGGTTACTAAGAGCTGCTGTAACAAGTTAATTTTTCCATTGTGAGTTCAATAAAGCTAATCTTTTCTTATCTTACATCAAAAAACATGACCATACCCTGCATTATACAAAAGGTATTAGCATGCAACATACGGGGCGAACCCATGCATGTCTCATTTCTTAGCGTTTGCATGCACCTTCAGTGCAAGTACAGTATGCATATAGCAAACCCCTTTTTCACTTTGCATATCATTTGTCCTGTTTTGAGAAGCAGAATCAGCCTGTCAAAGAATCAAATGTTAACAGTAGCATGACACAACACATGGACAGGTCACAAGGTAAAAAAAACAAACAAGATCAAATGCAAATAAAGTCACCTGAATTAAACCAAAGACACAGAAGAAAAATTAGGAGAAACTTATGCTGCAGTATGTATTATAGAACATATTATAGTATCAGAGGATTGGAAACATTACTTTTCTAAACTAAAACAAAGATTCTTTGTACTAAAATGGAATCACTTTATTCTTGCCTCTACATGAGTTAAATTATTGATTCTGAATGGCTCTAAATCATATATTAGCTTTACATTTGCACATTCCATTTACTGCATGCAAAGATTTTGAATTATAAATTCCCTGTGAAAAAGATTTGACTCGAGGCTTGCAGCGCAACCATGAGGCTCATAAAGGTAGTTTTATCTCCATTAGAACGTGATGTTTCACTGTTGTGACTAAGGCCTGAAATGTCTTAGTAGGTAATGAGTTTGTGTTTTACAAGCTGGCCACTCCCTGGGAAACTAAGTTGGTTTCAACAATGAGAAAACATTTTAAATTTCCCTCTGATTTACACATTTTTTAAATCCTTTTGGATTGTTTTAATAAAAGCTCTACACACAATTCAAAGATAGTGAGAACTGGGAAGAAGTGGAACAAATTCCTTTAGCATCGTTTTAAATATGCTAATAAATGTGGGTTAGCAGGTGGTGCTATAAGCATAAATGCTTCTCTTTGATCCTAAAAACCACAGTTCAGGCTCTAATAAAACAGCAAAGCTTGACCTGAATGTGACCCTGTAGTCACCTCAGTGAGAAGGGAGAATATCTCATTCTTTTAGTAACAAATAAAGTATTTAAAGCTGCTTTTTTCCTCAAACAGATGACTAAGATGCAATGACTACAGTGAGATGCAACCCATTAAAGTGTTTCTGAAAATATTTCTCCATTCAAAAAGAGTTCTGAAGTTGAGACAGGGAGGTCACATCATGTCCAAGATTACTTTGAGGGCATAATAAAAAAAATAAATAAATAAATAAAAATAAAGGTTTATCCAATTTTTTTTTACTTCTATTTTGTTAGGGGTCAATTTAGCTGCCATTGGAGCTGCACAATATGCTGAATCACAAACAACGCAAAGTAAGTTTCTGCAATACTGCAATTGAAAAGGATTGCTTCTATTCTATATTTAATAGGATACTTTGTTTTAAGTTTCATGAGTTGACACTATGCATATTGATAACACATTTGGCTAGCTTTAGGGAGCCTAACTGCTATTAATACCCACACCTGACGTATATTTTTAATGACTGTGATATTAAAGTTCACTGAGAATGGTGGAAACCCTGTTTAAGGGTTCAGAAGAAAAATAATCAGAAACATATGGGTCACTTGATATAAAATAATATAAATATAAAAATATTTATATTAAACAATTATGTATTGTCCTGATACTGTGCAGCCCTACTTGCCGTGTATATACTGGTTACATTATGCAGGTCTGAAGATAAAGACATTGGGGTTTAGAATAGAATAGAATAGAATAGAATAGTCTTTATTGTCATTGTACTGGAGGGTACAACGAAATTGAGGGAGCTGGGAGCTTCGAGCCGTGGCTATAACTTAAGACACCAAAGCCAACCATTTTCTTTTTCCCTTTGAATTTTTCCCTGTCACATTTGTGTGTCATTTCTGATGTGCTCTGGGTTTGAATAGTGCCAGGTTATTGGGATCAACTGTGTGGAATTCACAATGTTCTCCTGCGTGTGAAACAGGTATGTGTTTGCAGTGACATTAAAATTTTATTTTATAAAAAAAAATTGTTCTGGTCCATCACAAAAACCTGGTAGCACTAGTGGTAACTAATCCAGGGCGAACTAATTACATGTGGCCCGCAAGCACCTGGATGAATTTGTCAGAAAATTTAAAGAACGACCACCCACACTGGTCACATGACAAGGCTACAACCTAACCACGCTGACAACGAGCTATGCTCAATTTAATTATAGAAACACTTTTGACATTGTGGTTGCTATGCACAGTTTTACCCCCACTACTCTGGCTGCAACATAACTCCCACCAAATAGCTAAAATGAACCATCCAGACGATGCTTGGACCCTAGCTCACAGAGGTCAGTATGTACTTTGGTCTCTGTGAAATTGGGCTGCCAGCTGGGAAGAAGCGCACACCTTTAAACTGCACATATAAGCCAGTTGCTGGGAGACCAAGCGAAATTGTCAGTTTCACACAACCCTGTTTGAGAGAAACCCCTGCAATGTAATTAGAAATAAGGAGGAAGGGGAAGTAGGAAAAGGGATAGGCAGCAGATCTTAGAGTTTAAAATGCGATTCATATAGATTGGTATAAAAACCTTTGGGCTTCAGAGCCTTGGAGGAGTCAGCTTAGAGTGTTCAGAGAAAATAAATGAGACTTTAGATTTTGTGTATATGATAACTCCACTCATGAGACATGCACCAAGATTGCTGCACCAGGGTCACCAGGATATGGCACAAAAGGGTTGCTTGGTGGTGCACTTTACTATAGAAAACCACACAGCTTTTTTCATGTTCTTCATGCTGCTCATTAAAATTATCACAATGCTTATGGTATTTCCTCTCTAAGTGTGTGGCTGAAACTGATAGCGGAGGCACAGAAACCTCCTTTATGTTGGAAATTCCTTCAGATTGTTAGGAAGCATACCAGTGCAGATGTAATATCTAGGGTGGTAGCACTGTGAAGAGAAGGCCAGCACTATTTGATCTTTACTAGTTGGTTTGTTAATGCAGAGAAACATTAACATTTCTCTATGCATACAAAAATAAAAAAGCAGAGCAAATGGACCTTAAACATTATGAATAAAAAGATAAATCTAGATATAATCATTAATTTTTTTTTTTTGTTATTTAATCAGGTGTCTTTTATTTTATTTCCTCAACATGTCAAAGTTGAATGCAGAAGGCTCTCTAGACCGAAATAACTGATTAAATGGATTAACGAAAAATGGATTACGACCTTACAGAACTAATTACCCACTACATTCAGTCATTAAAGAAATGAGTCACATTCAAGGTTAGCCTTTCCATTTTGTAGTGGTGGAGAAAGCCCATCATTGAAGCAATTAGAGTTTAGAGAAATACTAGCAGCTCTGACCTGGGTTTTCTGAGATTTGATAGGCTTAAACTTCAGTGACCCCTTTCATTACTGGGAACAGTGTTTAATTTACCAAACCCAACTTTTACACCTCCAATGGCTTTCTTTTGGGAGATTAAAAACGGCCTATTTAAAAAGATGAGGAATATCTTTTATATGGGTGTTGTTATCTAAGCTAAATGTGGGATAACAAATATCAAAAGTTTTTTTTTATTTTCCCCATCTCTTGAAAATTTCATTATAGAGTCAGAAATTAGTCAAACACCCAAAAAAAAGCTATTATTATAGCTTGTAGTTGGCTTTAAAAGCAGCCTACAGAAAAGATAATAAAAATTTTTCTCCACAAAGAAAAAAAAAAAAAAAATGGGATATTTTGCCCATAAATACAGAGAAATACAGACACACTGATGCAGCTTTACCAATGAACCGCATCATATTTCAAAATGATTGAACATCCTTATGGAGCATTTTGTTTTTACTTTCTGCCACAGAAAAATGCTGACGCCAACTAAACTCCAAGTATTCTCCCAATTGCCTCATGATCCTGTTTCATCTTTTTCACTATGTGGTAAAACCCTTAAGGTGGACAAAAGCAGTCGGGCGCCGCAGCTCCCAGGAAGATTTTATAAAAGCACTCACAAAAATCGAATTTGCAAGAGAAAACCTGCATGATGATGAAGACAGAACCTAAAGAGGCAGTAAAACCGTAATTCAAAGATTATTCCAATCACACTGTAGACACAAAACTCTACGTATTTGATGTGTTTTAAGCTAAATCATTTTAGATTATTCTAGAATAACTAGACCAAGTTTAGTTGTGAAAATGCATGGGCTCCTCCAGGTTTTTCACAGTGTAAGCTCTGAGTAAAAATATCAGTTTCACAGAATGTAAACATGTTTTTGAAAGAAAAATGTAGAACGTGATCTAACTGGTTTATTTAAATTAAAAAAACTAATTATTCCTCCTGCTGTTTTTTTGTGAGCAGAAGTATTTCAAGACAAACCTTGTTTCTCAAAAGCAAAAGGAAATGAAGCAGCATTCCTTCAGCTAGCAGACCAGCGTTGTGCAGTAGGTAGGTGTTGAACCGTGCTGCATGTTGCAGTTACTCTGACACTTTCTTTAGTCTCATGAACTAAACTTTACATTGGAGGAATGGTATTAAAAATTATATACATGGTAAATAGTCATAATCAAAAAGTTTTTATCCCCCTTAAACATCTCCACATATTTACATGACAGAATCCCACAATTTTTGCTAAGAATTTTATTTGATAAACCAACACAAAGTTGTGCATAATTGTGAAGTGGAAAGAAAGGGATAGATGGTCCCCAATTTCATGGTACAAAATTTCTTTTAGAAATAAATAGCTGAAAAATGTGGCGTCTGTAGTCAGTAAATAAGAATATAAGTTCCAATGAGGCTTGTTTGTCAGATTAAAAGCACCTTTTAAAAATAACCTATAAATACAGGGGTTGGACAATGAAACTGAAACACCTGGTTTTAGACCAAAATAATTTATTAGTATGGTGTAGAGCCTCCTTTTGCGGCCAATACGCCGTCAATTCGTCTTGGGAATGACATATAGAAATCCTGCACAGTGGTCAGAGGGATTTTAAGCCATTCTTCTTGCAGGATAGTGGCCAGGTCACTACGTGATACTGGTGGAGGAAAACGTTTCCTGACTCGCTCCTCCAAAACACCCCAAAGTGGCTCAATAATATTTAGATCTGGTGACTGTGCAGGCCATGGGAGATGTTCAACTTCACTTTCATGTTCATCAAACCAATCTTCCACCAGTCTTGGTGTGTGTACTGGTGCATTGTCATCCTGATACACGGCACCGCCTTCAGGATACAAGGTTTGAACCACTGGATGCACATGGTCCTCAAGAATTGTTCGGCAGTCCTTGGCAGTGACGCGCCCATCTAGCACAAGTATTGGGCCAAGGGAATGCCATGATATGGCAGCCCAAACCATCACTGATCCACCACCATGCTTCACTCTGGGCATGCAACAGTCTGGGTGGTACGCTTCTTTGGGGCTTCTCCACACCGTAACTCTCCCGGATGTGGGGAAAACAGTAAAGGTGGACTCATCAGAGAACAATACATGTTTCACATTGTCCGCAGCCCAAGATTTGCGCTCTTGCACCATTGAAACCAACGTTTGGCATTGGCATGAGTGACCAAAGGTTTGGCTATAGCAGCCCGGCCGTGTATATTGACCCTGTGGAGCTCCCGACGGACAGTTCTGGTGGAAACAGGAGAGTTGAGGTGCACATTTAATTCTGCCGTGATTTGGGCAGCCGTGGTTTTATGTTTTTTGGATACAATCCGGGTTAGCACCCGAACATCCCTTTCAGACAGCTTCCTCTTGCGTCCACAGTTAATCCTGTTGGATGTGGTTTGTCCTTCTTGGTGGTATGCTGACATTACCCTGGATGCCGTGGCTCTTGATACATCACAAAGACTTGCTGTCTTGGTCACAGATGCGCCAGCAAGACGTGCACCAACAATTTGTCCTCTTTTGAACTCTGGTATGTCACCCATAATGTTGTGTCCATTTCAATGTCCATTTCAGGCTCTTACCCTGCTAATTGAACCTTCACACTCTGCTTTTACTGGTGCAATGTGCAATCAATGAAGACTGGCTACCAGGCTGGTCCAATTTAGCCATGAAACCTCCCACACTTAAATGACAGGTGTTTTAGTTTCATTGTCCAACCCCTGTAGGTAGTAAACATACTTTTCATTAAGCCCACATTTAGGTATTAATAATGTTTTTTATGTTTTTTAAGTAATATTTTAACATTCTGTGTATTCTTACATGCTGTGTTTTTGTTATCTGCAAGCAGACAATTGTCATAATTAGCAGAAATAAAGGCTTGATAGGGAATTCTTTCTACCTATCAAACCTCTACCAGCTTCCCCGTGACCCACTATGGAGATTCAACTGTGAAGCCGTCTACAAGAAGGGACAGGGCAGACTGTACTTCTTGAGGAAGCGTAGGTCCTTCTGTGTTTGCAGCAAGATGCTGCAGATCTTCTATAAGTCTGTTGTGGAGAGTGTGATCCCTTCTGCCATCATCTGCTGGGGTAGCAGCATCAGAGCCAGGGACTTAAAAAAGCTCAACCGAATTTGCACAAGTAATACTTGGTAGCTTTGCTGTTCCATTTTTCAGATTTCAGACTGATTGAACAGTGCTCTGGTGAGATGATCAAACGTCTCTACAGCTTTATCTGTGACCTGGCTGCTATGTTCCTTGGTCTTCATGATGCTGTTCACTAATGTTCTCTAAGAAACCTCTGAGACCTTCACAGAACAGCTTTATTTATACTGAAATTAAACTACACGATGGCCTCTGTTTACTATTCATATGAGTTTGTAAAGCATTTGGTTGCACTGGATTGTATATGGGGGTATCAGAGGGAAGAAATCTCAATAACAATATAGCCACACTTTTTAGATTATTTGGAAAAAATCTTGAAAATAATGTATAATTATCCTTTCACAATTATCCATCACATAAAATCCCTCCAAAATACATCATAAATGTGTGATTATAATGCGAAAAAACTGGATAAAACCGCAGGCCAGAAAGTGTGCATTGCTCACCTCTCAGCACATTTACATATATGAAGGGCCTGAATTGTTGTCATTAATATTGACATTAATAGTGGGAAGTAAAGACAACACTGAAGACTGAACTTCAAACCTTCCCTTTGATTATCCAGAAATAGCCAAACTTTGTAGTAGAACAGGATTTTTTTTGCTGGTGACTTAGTAGGAATGCATAGCCACTTATTAGCAGGAAATATATTGAGATTAGACATGATAACAGTGGTATAAAATGCATGTACAGGAAGCCAAACAACCAATAAATATGAATTAAAAACTGCCGGAATCCTTGAAGTTGCTTCAAATTTAATCTCAAAACCAAAACTTTAGATTTTTCTGTTGTGATCCAGCCTACAGGCATAGAGGATGCTCCCTCTACCAAGAATGCTCCCACAGGAAGGTCACCCGTGAGCCTTTTAGAGGTGGTGCAGAGGTAAAGGTCAGACAAGATGATAAACACCTTTGGACAGTGGGACAATGTAGAGGTCGAGCTCTACATCGTCCCTTCTGGGCCCTGGAGGGTCATCACATTCACACTGTTTGCCAGCTCTGTCTGGCTGCATGTCCTTACCTTCCAACAAGTCAGTGTTAATGCCTTTTTCTTCCAAAGTTTTATATATAATCAGGCTCTAGCTTGGAACAAGTGGCCACAGAAACAGCAAAGGATGTGCGCTCAATATCTTTGTCAGATAGTATTGTAATTGTGTTGGGGCGAAGGTGGCAGGAGCAGAGCGCCTTGGTTTGGATATTGCCCGGATAGATTTCCCATGAGCCTGATGCAAGGTAAGTAGTCTCTCATGGTGTCTCCTCTCACACCTCTGCTGCTCCACCTCGTGTGTCTTTCTCGCAGTCTCATTTATTGCACCATATATCACCTGAATTGCTCACACTTCATTGAGCATTTTTAACACAAGAAAACTGAGTTTTCTCACAAAATAAACTGCAGCAACATGCAGGCTGGAAGGCAAACCACCCACGCCATGGCACTGTTTGAATGATTTACCATTACTATGATGATTTGCAGAAGTTTTTTATATATTTTGATAAAATTTCAGCTGATTTGAAGCAACTAGACAGTCAATACTAGTACAGAAAGTTCTTGGTAATGATTTGGTGACCATTTTAATCTGATATCTGACCTCAAAAATGTGTTTTGTTTTTAAACAAAAAGCTTAAAATGGAAGAACAGTCTGTTCATCTAACCAGACTTTAAAGCTCGTACTATTTTCACCAACATCTGGTCTACGCCTGCTGTGAAAAAAAAAGTTGTTTTTCTGTCTCTGGGAATGTTTTTTATCTCAGTAACAAAGTTTAACAAATCTCTCTGCTCCAGAAGGAATCAAACATTATGCGTTTTGGAAATCTGAAGAGACTTTAGTAGAACATATAAAACACTATCCCCGTACATGACGCATAAGTTAATGTGAGACTCAGAAGTTATGAGAAATTGAGCAGAAACTACTGTATTTTCACAGCATCACAATACTAAAAAGTAATAAATGCCAGAAAGTGCTAATACTCTTTTTATTATAATAATTATAATATGATAATATATTTTTCTTTTTAATTAAGGCGGAAATCAAACTCTATAATTCAAAGATTCAAAATCAGTGAGATGTCATTGAAACAACAGTGAAATTCTTCACTGTCATTCTGTTTTCTGCAAAGTGACATTTGGAGGATGTCTGACAGGCTGATGTTAACCAGGGAATCTGCAGTTTTTTCTTCCTCAGTAACAAGACTGCAGTGAGCTGTTTATTGCACAGACACACCAACCTTTGAATCTATTCCTTCTATACATATTTTTATTTTGCTGTCAAGATGTTTTAGATGTCTTAAACACAAGCTCACAACGGTAGAAGGCCTACGCAAAGGTACAGAATTAATACCAGTAAAATATCATTATATTACTGCATAAACAAAGTTATTGCAGATCAGTTCTCCTCCTGCAGCGCTCTTCTTTGTAATGTTAGGGGCCTGACAATTTATTAATGGCTAACTGATTAGCCAGACAGCTGCTTTAGGCTGTTTATCGTACAATTTCTTTTGTTTGTTTGGAAAGGCTGAAAAATGTAAGATTTTCATACAAGTGAAAAGTAATGGTACAGTACAACTACCAAAACAACCAAATGCGGCTTGTTATTTCTGACACCTTTAATGGAGAGGCATGACAATAAAGTAGGGTTTGAGGTGGATTTATTTCTGAACTGCAGGTCACCTGTACATCAACACCATCACACCCCAAAATCAACTAGTTGCCTTTTATGTCCAGTCTGCCCTGATTGATTCACAGGAAGAAACATGAAAGGAGGAAATCTGAAAACAAGAAATTTACAATTTATTCACAAATTTAACACCAAAAACAATAAAGGCTACCCAATGAATATTTACATAAATATAAATCAATACAACTAAACAAAACTCAGGACAGTCAACAGAATAACTCAAATTTAACATGACTATCTTCCTAATCTCATTGGTTTGCTCCGGAGTTGAGTGCTTGTCCCACTAAATACTTGTATTGGTATTATATATATATTAAATTGATAAGTTAAACCAACAAAAATGTGAAGAAATCACAAATTTACATTTGTAACTGCATTCTCTTTATACAGGCAGGATGGCCGGTCCCTCTGCTTTGCGCCTTGTGTTTGAACACAACTACAATACAGAACTCAAATAACCCGACCGTTTGGACTGTAACTCAATCATACATCACATAACAATCACATTTCATGAAGTAATGGAACTCCTGGTTTTCATTACACGGCTTTGTAAGTAATGTTGAAAGCCCGACAAGCTGATGGTAGCTAGTTAATAAGCTGGTAAATTGCTTCGGCAGATGCTTTCAGTAGGCTGTTTTTTGAACCAACAGGCACAGTAAGTCGTGCATCTGTTATTTTAGTTGTTTTAACAAATTTTAACCATGGTGGAAGACTTTATATTACTGGCAAGATTAAATAATAATACTAGCATAAACAAATTTATGACATAGCAGTTAGTCCAGAAATTTTTTCGTAAAGTAATGTAAGGAGGCTGACAAACTAATAATAGCTAGTTGACTGTACCAACAGTCCTGACTGTGTCTTGGGCTTGTTTTTGCTAGTTGTTTGTTTTTTGGAAAATAATAAAAAATTGTAACTATTGAAGCGATACCTTTGAACCCTATTCTATTCTTTGTAAAGTAGTGCTGATGTTAGCTAGTTTATTAGCCAGGCAGCTGCTTGGGTAGCTAGCCTTCAGTGGACTATTTCCTGTACAGACAGACCCAACAACACTTGTATCTCTTCTATTTATGATTCAGTCAGTCATTTTCTATACCATAGTGGGTCGCGGGGAAGCTGGTGCCTATCTCCAGCAGTCTATGGGCGAAAGGCGGGGTACACCCTGGACAATTCGCCAGTCCATCGCAGGGCAACACACAAACAACCATGCACACACTCATTCACACACCTAAGGGCAATTTAGAGAGACCAATTAACCTAACAGGCATGTCTTTGGACTGTAGGAGGAAGCCGGAGTACCCGGTGAGAACCCACGCCTGCACGGTGAGAACATGCAAACTCCATGCAAAAGACTCCCGGCTGGGAGTCAAACCCAGGACCTTCTTGCTGCAAGGCAACAGTGCTACCAACTGCACCATCATCCAGCCTATTTATAATTCAATTCAATTCAGTTTTATGTATATAGCGCCAATTCACGACACGTCGTCTCAAGGCAGGTTCATACATTCCAATTAGTGCTAATTATCAAACAGTGCAGTCAAAATTATTTTATTATTAAAATTGGTTAAAACGTATTTCAATCTAAGGAAACCCAGTGGATTGCTTCGAGTCAGTGACTTGCAGTGACTTACATGCCCATCCTCCTACGTTCCTACCATATGGGCATGAAATTTGGGTCATGACCGAAAGAGCGAGATCCTGGATACAAGCGGCTGAAATGAGCTGCTCCTCCACATGGAGAGGAGTCAGTTGAGGTGGCTCGGGCATCTGTATCAGATACCTCCTGGACGCCTCCCCTAGGAGATGTTCCAGGCACGTCCCACTGGGAGGAGGCCCAGGACACGCTGGAGGGACTATGTCTCTCGGCTGGCCTAGGAACGCCTTGGGCTCGCCCCAGGGGAGCTGGAGGAGGTATCTGGGGAGAGGGAAGTCTGGGCGTCTCTTCTGAGTCTACTGCCCCCGCGACCCGTTCCAAATAATCGGAACATTTCGAGTACAAGTGCGAGCACTTATTCAACTATAATATACAGCTAACTGACAGCTCCTAGTAACAGGTTAGCAATGGGGCATACCATGCTAAATATGATTAGAGAAAACCCTTCACTGTTTTTGGGATCTGATTACATAGAGTAGAAACCATGTCGGTGTGTTGTAAAATTTAAAATTTTGAACCATCACTTTTTAGAACCTTGAAACTGAAACCAGCAATTTGTAATAATTTTTCTACCTCCCACTATCAGAGATAGAGACATGACAGATGTAGAGAATATTTTCAAGGGAAAGAGGGCATGTTGAAATCGGCGGTAACTTCTGAGAACATGTAAGGTGTTTAAAATTTATTAGATCACAAATTTCATCAACAATAGGCCAACTTCACAGCAGACATTTAAATAATCCAGTGATCCATTTCTGCCTCTGTGGATGTTGGTTGTTTGGTAGAGAGTGAATAAAACCAGAACTTGTGTTTTCCCTTCTCATTCCAGGGAAAATGCTGACAAAGAAATCGGCCTAAAACCGATTGGAAGGAGGAATGCATGAAGAAGCAGACAGCAATAATCTGCACCAGGGACATCTCTGAAACCGCTCAATAAATCATATCATCACATCTTACTTTCTTTGTGTTGTAATCTGTGCATCTTTCTCCTCTTTTCTTGCTTCCTTATCGTTCTCAGTTTGCTTTTCTTTTTATTAACACATATGGTTGGAAAGCAAATGTGTGCCTCCCCCAACTCCCCTGCTGCAGCCTGGACGAGCTCTCCACAGAAACAGGGAGAATTTCATAAATAGGATTAAGGAAGAGACAGTTCAAAAGTACGAGTTGGGGGGAGTAAGACAGCAAGTGACAGCGAAAGGGAGACAGAAAAGAAGAAGGGATCATGAAAAGGAGATGAAATGTGTGGGATGGGGTTTGACACATCATTGTGTGTTCTTTTGCAGAAGGGAAAAAAATGGGAAAAGTCAGACAGATGGGCTTTAAGTTGCTTCGCAGTGTTCTTTCTGGACGGCAGACGGAGGTGATGAATAAGTCAGTGTTGTTGGCAGCTAGTCAGAGTTAAACTATGCAGATGTACATTTCTGTTATGACAGATGCTAGTTAGAAAAGGTCACAGTTTGATGGATTCCTGGTTTAAAGCGAAAAAGGTAATTCATAAAAAGTCAAAAATCTAACTGATGCTTTTTTATAGCATCTGCAGCTCAGTGGGACAGAGCCAAGAGTTTGGATGTGTGTAGAGGCTGATATAAGCGATAATCCTCGTTCATAACAGAGTTCAGTGCGATAAACTTTCAAGTGTCTGACATTTTCCCAGTGCTCCCATGTGACAGTCAACAAGGATAGATGGCATCCAGGGCTGAACATAATAACAGCTGATGATTGTCACCATTTCTTGTGGTGTTGAGTGAAAGATGTTTCTTCCCGTTGAGACCATTTGTCATACCTATTGTGTTCCCTCTCTGTTTAAAGCCTGTTTGGAAACCAAGACCATGTCAGAAACGCAACCAAGGTAATTCTTTAATTGAAATGTACATCTTATTGAAAACATCCGCTCAAATATAAGAGGAGAATCAATGAAACAGGTGCCGAATCAGAGGAAAGAAAGATGACACTATTTACCTTTTGGAAAAGTTTTACTAATAAAACATAACATCCTGATAAAACTGATTAAAATGAATCATTACTGTCTGGTGTATTCAAGACACAGCATGTTTACATATTTATTCTTTTTGTGTTTTTCTCACAAAATAATCGTCGTACTCGTACTCGTCGTCTTCCGCTTATCCGGGACCGGGTCGCAGGGGCAGCAGACTCAGCAGAGACACCCAGACGTCCCTCTCCCCAGACACCTCCTCCAGCTCCTCCAGGGAGCCCAAAGGGGGTTTCCCCCAGGCCACCGAGAGAAAAAAACCCCCCTCCACTTTCCCCTGGGCCGTCCCCTGGGCCTCCTCTGGGGTGGGAGGGGTCCCTGGAACCCCCTCCCGAGGAAGCGTCCAGGAGGCACCCGGTATAGATCCCTGAGCCACCTCAACTGGCTCTCTCGATGTTGAGGGCACGGTTACCGACCCCCCCGGGATGGCCGAGCTCCTCACCTATCTCAAAGGGGATCCCCGGCCCACCCTACGGGGAACTCTTTTTCAGCCGCTTGTATGGGGGATTCGTTCTTTCGGTCATGACCCAATTAGGCCCAATGGGTGAGGGTGGGAACTAACCACGGGTAAATTGAGAGTTTTTTTTTTTGGTTTCGCCCCTTCACCACAACGGACCCGGCACAGTCCCCCCCTTTACGCGGCAGCCGCACCGATCCGTCTGTCGATCTCCCCCCCCCCCCTTTTTCTTCCCTCACCTGAACGACCCCGAATTTTGAACTTCCCAGGGGAAAATTCTCCAACCTGAAAGGACAACCACCCTTTTTCCCGGTCGGTACCATGACCTTGACTTGGGGAGCTGATTTCATCCCAGCCTTTTCACACTCGGGCTCGAACCCCCCCACCCCATGCTGTGGGTCTTGGGGCCACAAGCCACGTCATCTGAAAAAGAAGAGACGAAATATACCAAGTTTGGGCCGACAGGGGGCAGCCTGGGAGTTTCGCTTCTCCTTTTTTTGTATTTTTTGTTTTATATGTTGTTCGAGCCACAGTATGTGGTCTCGGGGCCAATTCGGTTCCATTCGTAGAGGGAATTTTCAACATCAAAGTCCTCTCTTGGTTTTTTTTCACCATCCTTCATCGTCCGAGGTTCACTGAGCTTCTGGCAAGCGGAGCGGGGCTCTACGGGATACCCCGCCGAAAAATCGAGGGGAAACTTTCCGGGGCCCCGGAAAACTCCAAAAAAGGGCTTTCACACCTCCCCTTTAAACCACCTGGCAAAAGTCCCCTCTCTAAGCAAAAGATGGACGGGCCACTTCTTTTCACTGGGAAAAAACCGGGCCCCCGCGATCACGGGTTTCTCTTTCACCCAGACATGGGGTGAGGACAAAATCCTGGACCGCGCACTGCTGAACCGGATTCCACGTTTAAACGGGATCCAGCGCGGACTATCAGGGAAAAAAACCGAGGAGGCGGAATCTGCTTTTATAAAACCCAAGCTTGGGCAGAGACAAAAATGGTGGGGGAAAACTTAGTCCGGATCTGGATCATTTTCCCAAATCTGTAAAACCCTTTTTTCACCCAGAGTTTTCCCGTTCTAATAATCGGCCAAATTTTTCCCCCGCATGGCTCCCCCCTGCCCCGGAAAAACTCTTGCTGACTATTACAGACGGGGAAAAAACACCCTGACTTTTCATCATAAAACGGGGAGTTTTTTAACAGCCCCAAGATTTTCTTAATGGCCCCCAAAAAAAGGGACAGCATATTAAGTTCCCCCCAAAGGGGACAAAAACAAAAGGGGACCCTTTTTAAACAGTTTTTTAAGGACTCATACCATGCTGGTTACCAGGGCTGTTTGGATTTTTCTGGATCTTTGGGTCTTACCCACCTCACCCCAAACTTACAGACAGAAACAAAGGGATTTTCCCAAAAACCCGGGGTTCACACTGTTAAAAAGGGGACTGAGGAATCAAAGCAGAGGCTACAGGCGTGCTTTAAATTTCACAGACTGGACTTTTTTTGAAACCTCAGCCACTGTTTTTAAACAAACTAACTGATTTTATGGTGACATCTACTCAGTTTTTTGGAAAAAACATGTGTGTGCAGAAAAAAGGGCCCTTCTGCATTTTGGGAAAACAAGCCAGGGTTTTAAATTCCCAATCTCGGAAATCTGCGCAGGACAAGGAAAAAAGCTCACAGCAGTGGAAAATTGGTGGGGGTTACAGGCAGGCCAGGAACAGATTTTAAAAAGGAGATAAAAGGGCAGCCAAGAGAAGCACAGTGAGAACTGAAAAACACCTTTTTTACGGGTGACCTTGGGCTGTAGGGGAAGGGTTGAGAAACCTGATGCCTAAAAGAAGCCCAAAAAACCCCTTCCTGAACAGAGTCCTGCCTGGCAACCGTCTAAATGGCTTCTACTGCAGACATGAAAAGAAGCCATTCACACCTCAAACCAACCCCTCCAAATCCCTTCGGGAAAAAAATTCGACCGTTTAAAACCCAACCCCCCACTTCAGATCCTCTGCCTGCACTAAAGATCTCTGAGGAAGATGGGAAAAAAGGCTTTTTTTCGGCGCATGAAAACCCAAAAAAAGCGGGGGGACCATAAACGTCTCCCCCCTCATGCCTGAAAGCCTGTGCATATAAAATCGCTTCCCCAAACTTCCCCCCGGGTCTTCAACAAGTCACTGGAGAAGGGGGTGAGGTCCCCTCCGCTTCCAAAAGATCCACCCATCCCCGTGCCCAAAAAACCCACCATCCCGGATTAAATGACTACAGGGGCCCGTTAACCCTGACCCTCTGTGGGCATTTAAATCCTTTGAGCGGTGGTTTTTGAAACACCTGAAAAGACATCACAGGGCCCCCTACTGGACCCCCGCAGTTTGCTTTTTCCGAGCCAAAAAAGGTCGGCAGATTTATGCTGTTTAAATTGGGGGCTACCCTTCATTTTTTCCCGCAAAAACCCGACCGCCCAGGGACCTACGCCAGGATCCTGTTTGTAGACTTCCCGCTCGGCCTTAAACCTTTTCATTTCCAGACACCCCCCAAACCCGAAGCTCACCCAGCTCAACGTCCCCGCCTCCCCCTGTCATGGGTAAAAGGGTTCCTGACGGACCGACAGAGGGAGGGAGGAGACTGGGGGCCGAAAAAAAGACCAAAAAGTCTGGTGCCCCCCCGGGTGTGTTCCCATCCCCCCCCTCTTCTCCCCCGTAAAACAAATGACGCCCCCTCAGCGGACTCGTCCGTAAAAAATCCCTTTAAATTTGCAGACGACACCACTGTCATTGGAATGAAAACCAGGGGCGGTGATGAGCTGCATACAGAAGGAGGTGGGTCGCCTGATAAAACGGTGTAGTCAGAACTGCCTGGAACAAAACCCCCCAAAAACTGTGGAGATGGTGGTTGGGCTTTCGGGGAAAAAACCACCTTTCCCTTTCACCCCCCCCACCTCCTCAAAAAACACCGTGTCGGCTGTGGATCACTTTTAGGTTCTTTGGAAACCCCCATCTCTGAGGGAAACCCGAGATGGGCTTCCCCATAGACACGTTTGAAAGAAGGCCCAGCAGAGGCTGTATTCCCTGAGGCAATCAAGAAGTACAACCTTCCACAGGAGTTGGGGTAAAACTTCTACACTGCACATTCCTCGCCCGTCTTCATCCATCTCAGTGTGGTTTGGTTCATCCACAAAACAGACAGGTCCAGACTGCAACGAATAATCGGGATGCAGGAAATCATCAGGCTGACCTTCCCCCCATCCAGGACTTATACAGGTCAAGGGTCAGAAAAAGCTCCCTAAAATTTTGGGCAGCCCCCACCACCCTGCAAAAAAATGTTTAGAGTTCTGCCTTCAGGCCGACGCTACAGAGCGCTGTTCCAAAAACCCCCGCCCCGAGAAGTTTCTTCCCCCAGTTTTTCTCTGTTGAAAGTCCAATGGTAAAAACAACAGCTACAGAGTTGAAAAATGCACCTTTTTATTTTTTTATAATGTGTATATTTGTACTTTGGTAAATACGTTTTATTCTGTAGTGAAAAAACAAAAAACCAAAGAGCAAACTGTACCGGAGCAAACTCTTGTTTGATGTACAAACTTGGAAAAAGGGGTTTCTGATTCTGAATTCGAAATCCCTGGTCCCCAAACCACCCCCCTCTCCCCTTTGGGGCTGCGTCTAAAAATCCTGTCCAAAAAGTTATGAACAGGCCCGGGTGACAAAGGGCACCCCTGCCGGAGTCCAACATCCCACCGGAACGGTCCACTTAGTCCGGGCAATGCGGTAAAAACTCCTGCCCCGTCTACAGGGCCCGGGAGGCCCCCCTAAAAAAGGGGCCCCCATTCCATACCCTGGAGCATCCCCCCCAAAGGGGATCACCGAGGGACAGAGTCGAATGCTTTCTACAGGTCCACAAAACACATGTGTACCGGTTGGCAAACTCCCGAACCCGAGTACCCTGTAGAGGGGTATAGAGCTTGTCCAGTGTTCCCGGCCGGGGCGAAAAACCACACTGCTCCTTTGAAGCCGAAGTTCGATATGGGCCCGGGTCTCCTCTCCCAAAACCCTGGCGTAGGCCTTACCAGGGGGCGAGGAGTTACCCCCCCCTATTTGGAACCACACCCCCCGGGGCCCCCTTCTTATAAAGGGGGGCCCCACCCCCCCATTGGGCCAGCCCAGGGGCCTGCCCCGCCCCCTGAAATGTTGAAGAGGCTGAAAAACCAACACCCTCCCAAAAAATCCAGAGATTTGAGCTTCATTTCGGATCTCATCCACCCCCAAAGCCTTGCCCCGGGAGCTTTTTAACTACCTCGGTGACTTCACCCGGGTGATAAAAAGGCCCAACCCCGAGCCCCCCGCCTCTGTTTCCCCCAGGTTTTCTGATGGAAAGGTTTGAAAAAAACCCCCTCGAAGTCCCTTCCACCGCCCGATAATGCCCCTCATTCAGGCAGCACCCCCCACCCCCATTAAAACAGTTTTGGGCGAACCCCTGTTCCCCCTCCTGAGGCCCCGGAGGGTTTTTTCAGAATCGCTTCGAGGCCCAACCCGGTAGTCCTTCCCCCAGGGCCCTCCCCGAACTCCTCCCGGGCCCGATTTTTTTGCCTCTGCCACAGCCCGGGCCGAAGCACGCTTGGCCTCAAGGACCCGTCACCCACCTCGGGAGTCCCAAACCAACCACACCCGAAAAGGCCCTCCTTTTTCAGTTTTGAAAAATCCCTTACTGCCGGTGTCCCCACGGGGTTTCGGGGATTCCCGCCACGACAGGCACCCCCAGACCTTAGGGCCCAGCTAGGGGCAGCAGCAGGGAAAATAAGATGAGGAGAACAGGGTCCACTCGGCCCCTAGCCCCACAACACCCCCCGGGAATCGGGTCAAAGCCCCCCGGGGGTTTGGGAGTTGAATACTCCCTGGCCGGGGGCTCCCCCCAGACTTTCCCGCAGACCCTCACTTTTCCCTTGGGCCTGCCAAGTCTTTCCGGCTTTCTCCTCCCCCTTTGGATCCAACTCACCCCCGGGTGGTGATAAGGGGAAAGCTCAGCCCCCCCTTCTTACCCGATTTGTCCAAAAAATGGGGCCCGGGAAGGTTTAAAACAAAAACAAAGTTGATCACTGACCTCCTGCCTAGGGTTTTCCTGGTCCCAAAGGGGCCCACTGATGGAAACCCTTATTTTTGGGAACTTTGGTTTTCATTACGGAAACAACCCGTGACTAGCAAAGAAGCCCAAATAAAAAAGGGCACCAAACTTGGATTCAGACGGGGGGGCCATTCCCCCGTTCACCCCTCTCCAGGTGTCCCCGGTCTTTTCCCCAACAGGGGCTTTTTGAAAGGCCCCCCAGCAATAAGGGAGCCCCCGGGAAAGGGACTTTTCCAGCACCCCCAAAAAAGGGATCCCAAAAGAAGGGGGGGTACTCCCCCAATTTACCCCCTCAGCCCGTAGGCCGAAACCCGTCGGGGCCCTATCCCCAACCCGAAGGCGCAGGGGATGGCCCCTTTCTCATCCACGGGGGAAAACCCCCAACACAAAAAAGGGGGCCCCTGAGCTGGGGGGAAACCCGAAAACCCCACCAGCCCCCCCGCCTTCCCCGTGAGCCGCTCCAAAAGTAGAAGAGAGTCCACCCCTCCCCCCAAGGGAGAGGGGTTCCAAGCCCACCCTGTGCGTGGAGGTGACCCCCGACTTTTTCCCAGCCGAAATCTCCGACCTCCCCCCCACAAGCTCAGGCTCCTTCCCCCCACCGGGGTTTTAAATTTCCCAAACGTCCCGAGAGCCACCTAAGCACCCGGGGGATGGGGCCGCCGAGGTCCCCGCCTTCGTCCGCCACCCAATTCCTTTCCCCGGCCCCCTAAGGGTTCCCCCTGCAGGTGGGGGGCCCACTGGGGGAGGGCCTGCGTCTCTTTTTCGGGCTTGGCCCCCGGTCCCGCAGGAAAAACCTGGCCAAAAAGGCGGCCCCCGGGCGAGCCCCGGACCCCGGGCCCCGGGCCTCCAGGGACCCCGGCCCCGCCGTACCGGGCGACGCACGTCCCCTCAATATTTAGTCTTTCATGAAGGATTTTTTAAAAACCGCTCTTTGTCTGCCCGCCCACCTAGACCCTGTTTCCCCAGGGGAGCCCCTACCAGGGGCTTTTTAACCCCCCAGACAACAAAAGCCTCAAAGGTCATTTGGCACTCAAACCCCTCCACCACGTTAAGGTGGCGGTTCACAAAATAATGTTTCAATCAAATACATTTTTATACAAAACACATTTTAAACAGAAGCTTCAGATTTTAGTGAAACTTTAGTTCACATCGCTCCTGCTTTAATGTCTTTGCATCGGCTACCTGTTAACTTCAGATTTCCTTTAAAATCCTGATTTTAACTCAGGACCATGCATGGACAAGCTCCTTCCTATATTATTAAACTACTAGTAGTTTAAGAACCAGATATAAAACTTGAGGCAATCAGCAGGGACAGCATATCTGGTCAGAATTGATGAAAGGAGCTACCCATGGTGAAATGCTGAAATCGACCTGTTAGAGGCTACAAAAGACTGAAGACTAGAGGTTCTGACAACAATCATAGACATACAGCCAGAGTTACAATGGATCCAAGCATATTCATGTGTCAAAGCCAACTGCAAATCCATGAAAAGACTCTAAAACCGATCTTTACAGAAATTCTGCATCTAAATGAGCTTGAGCTATTTGGCAAAAACAATAGGCTGAATATCAGTCTCTGGATCTGCAAAACAGAGACACATCTCAAATAACTTGTAGCTTTTATTGGTTGCAAATTTGGCTCTACAAAGTATTGAGGCCAAACATAAATGCACCAACACTTTTCAGTTCTTTGTGACACATTTTTAAAACCATGTATCATTTTCCTGATAATTATGCACAACTTTGTGTGGATTTATCACATAAAACTATGCCAACGAAATATTTCCCAACGAAAATACATAGAAATTTGAGTCTTGTATCTTTTCTTTTTTTATGACAAACCTAATTGCTTAAATATATTGGAATCTGATCAACAGATCTACGAAAGTAGCTTAATTTTGTGATTCAGTCATACAGACTATTCCAATCATATAATCATATTTATTTGATAAGCTTTACTGCTGCTCGGTTTTTTGTATTTTTTATATGATTTTCAGCCCTATATTCATAAACCATAATCCCTTCATCAACAGCTTTATTTTAAGACATTATTAAAGATCGGCAGGGGAACGATAACACACCCGATAGCTGCTGTCATTAGATTAAGATCTCCACCAACACTGAACATTTTAATTTTGAACCACAATAAACCTGTCTGTAAGTCTCACCTCTTAATAACCTGGCAAAGTATGACCGAGGGAATGATAATCAGCCCCTCAGTCCAACAGTCTCAACTCTCCTTCTCTTGCACACAAGCAAAATATAGCCTCCAAGATAGGATTCAGCTGGTGAATTGAAGTGATATAAAATATGCTGCATCGTAGGCCCCCCGTTTATCAAATGAGAATATCATTTAATCTAATAAAGATGAATAAATTTACAGCCAGAAACAGTGAGGGTTGCAAAATTTAGAAAGAACTCTCTGCAGATGCTTCATGGTGGCAAAACCACAAACGCTTGAAATCTTCAAACAATCTCTTCTTAGCAAGAAAAAAAAGGCATTTTATTTCCAACAGAACTTGATGCATGGTTTGAAGATTTTTACTTTTATCTTTAGCAAATGGAGTTTCCAAAATACAGTGAGAGATGACAAACTTAAACAAAAATAGCTAACCATGCTGCTGACACACACACTGAAAGAGTACGACAGTCTGTGTCTTTTCTACATAATTGGATATGTGGATATTTATTATAAATTTCAACAATTCAAGTAAAATCAGAAGAAAACTCTTTTAAATGTTTATCTGTAAAATGTAATAAAAAATCTATTTCTTGTGAGAAAAAAATTGGGCAGCCCCTCATTTATTCCCACCTAATATGACTAAAAGCTGACACACTTCACTCTGGTGTGCTCCTGACTAATAAAATGAGAGTAAAAACCATGGCAAGGTATCAAATGAGCTGCCTGAGGCTTTCAGAATGATGGCTATAGCAGTTTATGAGTCTGGTAAGGAGTTTAAATAAGTTTTAAAAGAATTGGAAATCAGCTAGGAGTGGTGGACATTTACAACAGCTGCCGACATGCCCTAGATTTGGCCATTTTAGCAAGTTCACCCTGGAAGCAGACCACAAGGTGTGGAAAGAAGTCTCCAAATGTCCTAAAATATCATCATACAGCAGGCTCTTCTACTGTTGACATGAGGCACAAGCTTGCACAATCAGAAATAGACTGAACATTTTTAACTCACATCAACGTGCGGAAAGAGGAAACCCTTGATTTCTAAAAAAACCAAAAAACAAACAGAAAACACTTGAAGGTCCGACTAAAGTTTGCCAGAGTAATGTTCTTTGGACAGGTGAATCTAAAACTGACTTATTTGGACATTTGAAAAGAGAACATGTTTAGCCTAAACCAAATATGACATTCCAGGGAAAGAAGCTCATGCCAGCTGTGAAGCATGGAGGTGGACGAGTCATGGCTCGGGGAAGCTTTGCTTCAGCAGGACCTGGCCAGCTTACCATGAATATGAATGTATTGGAAGGAGTTTAAGGAAATGTGAGACCTGCAACATGACAATGACTTAAAACATACCAGAAAGCCCAGCAAGGACTGCTTGAGAATTACGAAATGGAAAATCCTGACAGAGTCAAATCCTGGATCTTGATCCAGTGGCTCGAAACAGGCTGTACAAGCAGGAAAACCTTCAAATATCTCACAGCTGAAAGTGAGGAATGGAACCAACCCTCAGATCGATGTCAGGGGCTGGTAGATGACTACGAGAAGCATCTGACTGAAGGTTAACACAGGAAAAGACACTTAAGAGGAAGGGAGACCTAACTTTCTTCAGCTAAACTGATTTTTGTTGCTATATTATGGAGAATAAATAAAAGATATCAATAATCATCAACATCAATAAGCACACATTTCTGTGAGAAGAATTGAACATATGGTCATTATGTTCAGCCGAACATATTCTAGCAGAAAGAGTCCAACTAGCAATAAGGTCTCTGCTGGGAATAATTTCACCACTTCCACAAAGTCCACCCTCACTCCCACACTGACTGACAGGTCCTGACAGGGTTCAATTAATTAACACCAACCTAGCTATTAATGTTTTTAATAGTAAAATTATGCTGAATCATGAATGAGAACTATATAAAATGTATTTAAGTGATGCAAACCCTGCAGTATTTTGCCCCAATGCTTTATGGATCTGAGTTATACAATCACGTTTTTACAGAATGTTTTATACTCAATTTAACAATCTAGAAAATAATTACATCAATAAAAAGTTAACCGGTCTAAATATTCCAAGATGAATTTTTAAACTGAGTCACACCAATGTGTCGGTGATCTTTTTTATGACTGGAAAGTACAGTGGTTTTAATGCATGTGGATTAACCGAATTATATGTGTAAAACCAAAGAGGAGTGCAGCAGTACAGTCTGCATTAAACTTTAGCTAATAAGCCATAACAAACAAATTTTACTTCCTCCGTTTACATAGCCAGATATGCAGCTAGTTTGAGTGTTGAGAAATGATTTGGCGTAAAAATTATTTTTATTTGATATAATGTGCAGCTTTACAGTAAATTTAACCGCACCATCTAAATGTTGCAGCTAACTGTTGAGACTGGCAACATTTTTTAGTTCATGTCCACTTCTTGGTGATTCTGTGTGAATCATACCCACAGCTTCCTGATTTTAGCTGACAGGTCTTCTGCTGCTGTAGTCCATCTGCTTCAAGGTTTGACATGCTGTGCGTTCAGAGATGGTATTCAGCATACCTTGGTTGTAAGGTTCTGTCATGGGTTTGTCATCTCAAACCAATCGGCCCATTCTTTTCTATCATCCAATATCAACCAGGCATTTTCGTCCTCGCAACTGCTGCTCTGTGGATATTTTCTCCTTCTGGTTCTGAAAAACTCAGACCAGCCCATCTGGCACATATAATCATGCTACTTTTGAGCATTTTGGCGGTTGGTTTGAGTGTCAGCAAGTCGTCTTCACCACGTCTAAAAGCCCTAATCCATCGAGTTGCTGCCATGCAGTTGGTTGATGTCCTATTTGTAATAACATGCAATTTAACAAGTGTACCTACTAAACTCATTGTGCAGGGGAATACTTTAACTGCTATGCTTTTTAACTTAAAATTACCTGCTGAGGAATGGTTGTGGTGTTGGCCTAAGGGTAGAAACAGGGGTGACTCTATGAAATAAACTATCTTTGTGACTTTGAATTAAAGATCAAGGAAACACTTGAAATCTTGAGAAAATCGTAGAAAAAATGTTTTCACATTTATATAGATTCGGCTGTTGAGCAACTGACCAAATCCTGAACATCTTGTGGAACCAGAATCTCAGTTCATTGATGAATAAGATAAAACTAAAAAAATGTCCTATTTTGTCATGAGTCTGTTACTCTAATCATGACAAAGTTTAAGAAGGGATGATTTCAACAAGATTTCAGTTTAAAGTGCTTTTAATAGTCATATTTTTCTCTGGGTGTAATGCCAAGCTGCTTCTCCCACAACTGCTGCTGTGCACTGCCAATTATCTGGCTTAAAGAAGGCTACCACTCTTTCCCCTCTCTTGTATTTTAGTCAGGAGAACATGAATAGTAATAGTGTGGAAAGAATGTAATCTGCTGATAAATGGGCACTTGAAACTACGTTTATCAAATGTTTTTTTTTAATATTTATGTGTATGTAACAAAATATCAGCAAAGAAATGTTATTGATACTGTTAATATAGCTGTAATACTACATAAGTTATGTTACTTAAACTGTTACCATGAGCCTCAAGCCTATTCATATCTAAATTATGACTGTTTTGTAATGAAGACATCGTTCATGGTTCCGTTTTCCTCCCAGACTGTAAATGGGAAAAACACGAAAGTCCCATAAACATGAGAAGATTTGTAGCAGTTATAAGCTCCAAACAGCTGCATATTTCACCGTGGGTAACAGGAAGCAGCAATCTCTACTGAGCCTCCTTGAGTCAAAGCAAATCTATCGTTAATGTGAACGATTTCCAAGTTACTGCGGTAAGAGGCAAATAAAAGTCTAAAGCAAAAACAGGAGTTCTTGCAAATGTTTTCAGGCACTGAGATGAAATCACACCCATGGGAAGGGGATGGGGGTGGGCATGCGTGCCACTTCTCCAATATTTAAACTGATGATTTAACGCCTGCATAATTACAAATAATATATCCCCCATAAATATCTGCAGGGTAGATTTAGTGGCATGTGCCTAAGGTGTGAACTGTATCATGATATTGCTAGATGGTAAATGGCTGCAATACTGCTGCAGAGCCCAGCTAGCCAGCCTCATTCTACACCTTATGGCTTCCCTGCGTTCATTTTATACTGGAGCAGTTAAAAACACTGACATGCCTTAATTCAATGCTTTCTGCAGCCAAAAGCTGTGTGGAGGTGGAGTTCAGGATAGAGTTAAGGAAGGAGGGAGAATGTGTGAAGAATAAAGGAGTTGGGTTGTTTTACATCCATATAGTTTAGTTATAAGTCACTGCTCAAAGCCGAACAAATTACTGTGATTGAAACTATTAGTAAACATGTTGGGTGAGAGGAGGAGTTCAGATTAAAGTGATGATTACTAGCTACTTACTCTCTCCTCATCTGCATACAGACACTAAGCTCTTGTGTGAGTATGGATATGGGAATGAGATTTAGGAATGGGATTATTCACATTTTAAAATGTTTGCTTCAAAACTGCTAAAAGTTGACCATCGTGCCTTTTCTGGCATTAAAAGTGCTTTTAATGAGCCAAAGAAAGAGTCAGAGTGGCTGGAGTTAAAAAGTAAAGCAGCGCTGCCCTCCCCATCTGCTGCTGCACACTGCAAGTCAACTGGCTGAATAAAGGCTGCTACACTTTTTCAATCTTCCAAGAAAGACAAATTTAACTGCATTTCCCACTACTATAAACACGGACATGATATGGAAGAGAAAAGGAGTGCCACCCATAACTCTTATTGAAGTGACACTGGGACATGTATGTAAAGCAAATTTATTGACATGAGTTTATGCCGACTTCTCAATCTAAAACAAGACCTTTTAGGCCCAATTCCTTTTTTAGAGGAACAAAATTTTCCAGGCCGTCCAACTTGGACAAGACAGGATAAAAATGGGTCAAGTAACATTTTTGGTGAAACAAAAAAAGGGAGCAAAATAAATATCGATCACTGCAGTATTTATCTGAACACATTTCTTTTATTTTCTCCTGTCAAGTCAAGAAGAAAATTAACTATTTTCTTCTTCATTTTGTACTTCTGAAGTTCGCTTTTCAAAATAAAGAAGCAGCACAGTATTTTTTTTAGGAAGCATACATTCATAAAACAAAGAATAAACTGCTCCATCAGTCTTTACTCATTTAAAAAAGGAAATAAAACTAAATGTGAAAATTGTTGAAATCAGTTAAATTAACTTGTGCAAAAGAATCAAACTAATTTATCAAGCCTAAACTTTGGATTGATTGCTAATTTTATTAGAATTGTTATTAAAATTAATACTGATATACTTGCATTATTTTTTCCACTTATTTTCCACTTTATCACATAACTATCTTCAACACCAACAGAATGTTTTAGTGTTACATCATATCTGTTTTAACTGTTTAAAGCAAGCCTGAATGCAAAACAAGACCCTATTTCTTAAGTTAACTAAATGTGAATGTTCCTGTGACAGTGACGCTTATATTGCGGGAAAAATGGATGAACATTTATTTTAGTTAAGGAACAAAAAACAAAATTTCCTAATTTATAAGAACACATCAGGTCTCGATGTATTCCTAACCATTCACCTTAACAGCAGGTTTCCGTCCACATGTCTTTGCTTCATTTCTGTCCTCTCTCAGTGTGTTCATAAAATTTTTACTGTGTCAAAACTCTGACACACCATCATCACAGCTTAGACAGGTCCTGTACTGGTACCTTTTATTTCGCTCCAAATGTATCGAGGAAATAAATGTCTCCTGCGCTGTTTTGCGCGTATGTGAGAGCCTGCCCCAGAATATGTTGACCTAAATGTTTAATTTTAGTTTTTATTATTGTGTTTTCTAAAATATTCATTAGATTTTTGTGTTTTGCACCTCAGTAACACTGACGTCTAGTTGTTACGCCTCTTGATTTATCACATTTCACAGTTGTTTTTTTTGCCTCATCTTTGCATTTTTTCAATAGGCTGAATCCTTATTTTCAGAATGTGTGATGTGTTCACATTTTATCATCACATCAGTTACCAACCACAACCCTGGATGTGAGCGAAGGAGAGTGTGGTGAATTTTCCATATAAGACATTTATACATCGACACTGACATCACTGCAGGCGACGTGCTGCTGTTTAGCATCAACATGCTTGTCAGCAAAAGACCAAAGGAAAGGTTCATCAATTGCAGAGTAAACTTCATTATTTGGTGTTTAATAATACAAGGGAATACAGCCGCAGGTGTGAACGCGGTGAAACAATAAATCAAGGAGTCAGCGAGCAGTGGGGAACATCAGGCACTCCTCATTAGCTGCAGCTGGCAGGCTGCTGCTGCTGCTGCTGCTGAATGAAGGCCAGGCCGTCCTGGGCTCAGCACGGACCATAATCAAAAGCCAGAGTCACATCAGGAGCTGGAGTTGCCCTTGAGCACAGTGACGGTCGAGGGCAAAGGACTGGTGGACAGAATCAGATGCAGAACATGAAAGATGCACAGACAGAAGCAGACACAAAGGCAAAAAATAGGAAAATAACATAATAAAGATGAGAGAAAACACCCTCAAGGAAAAAGCCTGTCTTGTTAGAACATAAAAGCATGTAACAGGAATAAAAGAGCTGATGCCTTACATATTTACGGCACTGACGTAAAAAAACAAGTAAGAAATGTGAGGAAAGGAAGAACAGCTTGGTGTTCAAAGCTGCCCCAGGAAACAGTGGTGGGATAAAGATCAATCAGGAAGAAATAAAAAAACAAGCTTTCAGCAAGGGGTTTGCTAATCTTTTAACGATCCAGAAAACTGGTTTTAATTAAACCTAAGGAATAAGACGACATCTATAAAAGCCCCCCTCTGTGAACAAACTGCATTTTTAATAGAGGCCACGTCCAGCCCTCAAATCCATTACCTGAGCAAAGGAGCAGGAATGTACGAGGACTGGGAAAAATCAGAAAAAGGGGCTACCTGATCTGAGACCAGGCACTATTATTTTGCACTTTACGTGCTCACAGTGCTACTGTATACCACACTGCACTGCATGATCTAAATCATCCAAGTGTAACCTGTCCTCCCCTGGAACCTGGAAGGTCCCAGAAGTATGAGTGCTGACTCAGAAATGCGAAGGAAAAAAACAAACAGCAAGGAAGAAGCCGCGGCGAATTCAAAGCCAAGTTTTGTGTGTCACACGTTTGTAACTTTTGTAAAAATGTTCCTTCACGTTTTTCTTTACATCCAGATAAATTCAGGAGTGATGCAAAGCGAGAAACCATCCCAACAGCCTGGGCCAGATAAGCCAGCTGCTACCTCCCTAACACAGACTGACCTTCTAGGGTGAAAAACAGTTGTGCTGGTATTCCACTATCAGCTAAGGTGAGAAATTGGATGGTCAGAACTTCATGTCAATAAATCCGATTCAGTTCACTGAGAGGTTGACGCAACAAGATCCGGATCAAAATAAGGTGTTCAGCATCTTTCAACAAGGTGGTGTTCTGGTGCTGTAAAAAAATATATATTTAGGGGATTCAACACTTCAAATTCCTCCCTTATTCCTTGTTCTTCTCCAAAACCTGTATTATTTAAGTGCTAGTTTGAATGTTTTCTTATATCCCCATGAGCTTGTTGAAAACTAAATAAATCCTCAGTGGTGGGAGCAAACATGCTAGTCAGACTGTGGTAAGAGACTGTTTTATCCGACTTAGCAATTTAAACAAGTCAAACTGAAAATTTAAATGTGAGCGGGAAAGAACCCTATATTAGCTGATACTATCAGTACAATTTCAAAACAGACCATTGTCAATTTTGGTGACATTTTCTTATAGCCATACGACATCTTGTTCTTTATGTGGAGTTATGTTAGTTTTAAACAGGTAAAGTCAACTTCGGTTAGTAAACGTCTGACCAGCTTGTTAACTTTCACCACTCCAAGAAATGATTGACTTTTTAACAAGATTACAATGAAACAACATCTTTCTGCAACAGCTAAATGGGCTATTGCTAGTAACAACTTTACATAACCCCACTTCAACAAAATCCAAACCCTCTAGATTTAGGTTTTAAAAGTTATAGTTGAGCCACAAGTCCCTTCTTTCAGCTCAAGACAGTCCAGAAACCTTTGATTGAAGTTAAAACCTAATTCAGCTTAGATACAATTTGTATTGACCTAATTTTGGGATTTAGAAAACTCTCCCCTATTAATATTAATATTAATCTCCCACAGTAATATATGGAAAAAAAAATTCATTTTTTATATTTTGATTTTGATAAATCATAAGGAAATAAATAATGAAACTGATTGTTAAAATAAATCAGCTTTTAAATTAAAAAAGTAAAAACCTAAAACAAGTCAAACATTGAGTTGGAATAATTGCTAAACTATATTTTATTTTAATGTAAAAAATTAAACAGGTCAAAATTAAAATATACATCAGCAAAGTTTAAAAGGTTAAAATGGTTTATGTGTTATCCCTGCTTATGGAAGGAGAGGTTAGGGTTATCTGCCAACAAATAGACATGAAGCCAAATAGTAGTGTACATCCAGGAACATAAAAGAGTAGTTAAAGTAGTTTAAAATACATAGATTCAGGTCAGTTGTAGCAATAATCTAAACTACAACACAGAGTCATAGCTCTGTTGAGCTATCCATTCCCTTAGCTCTCAGCAGTCACGACTTTATGGGATTCTTCCAAAATAAAATTGATTCTATTAAGAAGAAAATCTTTGACATACTCCCGAAGATGATTACTTCATCCTCAACAAGTGAGACAACATTGGAAGTAACTGTAGAACCTGATCTGTGTTTGGACTGTTTTGATCTTGGAGCTTCCAGAGTTATCAGAAATATTAGCTTCATCTAAACCTCAAACTTGTATGTTAGACCCAATCCCAACCAAATTATTTAAGGAAGTGTTCCCTCTGATTACCAGCCCCATTTTAGATATGATTAATCTATCCTTAGTAAATGGATATGTACCACAAGCTTTTAAGGTAGCTGTAATTAAACCTTTGCTTAAGAAACTTTCGCTTGATCGAGATGACTTAATAAATTACAGACCTATATCCAATCTTCCATTCTTATCTAAAATTCTTGAGAAAATGTTGCTAATCAAATGTGTGAGCATTTACACAGCAATGACCTGTTTTTAAGAGTTTCAGTCAGGTTTCAGAGCTCATCATAGCACTGAAACAGCTCTGCTGAAAGTCACTAATGATATTCTTATGGCCTCAGATAATGGACTTGTGTCTGTACTGGTTCTGTTAGATCTCAGTGCTGCATTTGATACAGTCGACCATAATATTCTCTTAGAAAGGCTGGAATATGCTGTAGGGATCAGGGGAACAGCGCTAGGCTGGTTCAAATCTTATCTGTGCTGACAGATTCCAGTTTGTTCATGTAAATGATAAATCATCTTTTAAATCCAGGGTTAATTGTGGAGTACCACAGGGTTCAGTACTTGGGCCAATTCTCTTACTATTTATATGCTTCCAGTAGGTAAAATTATCAGGCAGCATAGAATAAATTTTTACTGTTACGCTGATGATACTCAGCTTACTTATCCATAAATCCTGATGAGCCCAACCAGTTTGATAGACTACAAAACATGTCTTGAAGATATAAAAACTTGGATGACTTTAAATTTTCTGCTTCTAAATTCAGACAAGACAGAAGTTGTCGTCTTTGGACCGGAGTCTTTAAAAAAGAAACTGCTTAGTCAATCACTTACCTGGATGGCATTAAATTGACCTCCGATAATAAAGTAAAAAGCCTTGGTGTTATTTTGCCCAGGACATGTCATTTAAATCCCATATTAAAACAGGTTTCTAGGATTTCTTTTTCATCCCCGGAACATTGCCAAAATTAGAAATATCCGCCCCAGGAGTGACGCTGAAAAAACTAGTCCATGCATTTTTGTTTTCAAGGCTGGACTATTGAATTTTTTTACTATCAGGATGTAAAAAAAGCAGTAAAAAGCCTTCAGCTGATTCAACATGCTGCAGCAAGATTTCTGATGAAAATTAAAAGAGAGATCATATTTCTCCTACTTTAGCTTCCTTCATGGCTCCCTTTTAAATCCAGATAGAATTTTTAAAATTCTCCTCCTCACATATAAAGCCCTTTAAGATTTAGCGCCATCATACATCAGAGATCTGATTTTTCCATACTTTCCTAACAGAGCACTTCGTTCTCAGACTGCAGGTTTAAATGATGGTTCCCTAGAGTCTCTAGAAGTAGAATGGGAGGCAGATCCTTTAGTTATCAGGCTCCTCTCCTGTGGAACCAGCTCCAGTTTTAGTCCGTGAGGCAGACACCCTGTCTACTTTTAAGGCTAGGTTTAAAAAAAGTTCCTTTTTGATAAAAGCTTATAGTTAGAGTGGCTTAGGTTATCCTGAGCTATCTTCCTTTTTTTTAGCTCCGTCTTCTTCCCCCCTTGTTGGATGGAGTAAGGGGGAGTCAGTTTAGCCTAAACCGGCTCAGTTACGGTTGAGGTGCAAACACACCCCCCCATTCTGCTACCTGTATGACCCCCTCTCTTTTCAATGGTTATAATCAGTCTGACAGAGAGAGGTATCCCAATCGTTGTGGTTTTTAGTATAACAATGGGCATCAGTGAGCTCTAGATGGACAAAACTGTCTATTTTAAGGCTAGGTTTAAAACTTTCCTTTTTGATAAAAATTATAGTTAGAGTGGCTTAGGTTATCCTGAGCTATCTCTGTAGTTTTGCTGCTATAGGCTTAGGCTGCTGGAGGACATAATGACCACTTTCACCCTCTTCGCTACTTTCTCATGCTACTCTTCAATTTGTATTATTTGCTGTTTTTTCAGCTTTAACTTTGTTCTCTCTCTTTTCTTTCCTAGAAGCTACACCTGGCCTGACTCTGTGTCTACCTGTAAAAACCTTTCTGGAGAGGGGAACCCCAAGCTTCTTTTTCTTTTTTTGGCAGCAAGTTAATGCTCCCCTCTACCTATGATCCACATGGGCCCCGTCTTTCAGTGTTTAAAAACCCTTTTTTTTTTTCCTAGACATAGCTATTGACTGAGCTTCTACTGTGACTAACTCTATGTGCTCTCTTTCAGACTCTAACATTGAAAAAGGCTCAGAGTTTTTTATTCTTTCTTCCCGGGGAAACGACTAAAGGAGCTACATCCATTAACATTTACTTTTCCTTCCCATAGAAAGTACTCCTGATTCAGTGCTTCTTTGTTCTCTTTGTGTCTCTGCTCTGTTCTCTCTAACCCCCAGTCGGTCGTGGCAGATGGCCGCTCACACTGAGCCTGGTTCTGCTGGAGGTTTCTTCCTGTTAAAAGGGAGTTTTTCCTCTCCACTGTCGCTACATGCATGCTCAGTATGAGGGATTGCTGCAAAGTCAAAGCCAGTGACTGTCCACTGTCTCTACATGCTCATCCAGGAGGAGTGAATGCTGCAAGTCACTGACTGGATGCAATCTGCTGGGTTTCCTTTCCTTAGATAGAAAAAACTTTTATCCAATTGGAATGTATGTACCTGAGTTTTGTGAAGTGCCTTGAGACGACGTGTTGTGAATTGGCGCTATATAAATAAACTGAATTGAATTGAACAAGTAAAGTTAGATTCTTTGGTATGCGACTTTTATTAAAGGTCGAAACTCAATGAGAGTTATTACGACCATAGAAAACCCAACATCGATCAATAAAAACCCACACCACTGAGTTAACCAGGAAATCGTTGCGCCTGGTGATCCTATTAGGCACTATTCTATTTTTATGTGTCGCCATCTTTAAAAACACTCACCTATGGTTGACGCTCAGTCATCAGTGTCTAACGCACTTTAGCCGCACGCTTCTGAAGGCACGGGTCCGTTTCTGGGATTAAGGGATTCTTAATGTTTATTTATTGCGCAGCTCAACAGACGTTGCAGCTCTGACGTCACCCGGGATTATAAAACCCGCGGAAAATAAACTTTCGTTGCCATTTCAAGCATGTCTCACGGGACGACGGATCGGAGGCGCATATCTGGAAAAACAAAAGCTCGCAGGCGAAATTTTCCTCCACACGGCCATTCCTGGAAGAGCTTGAAAGCTGGAAATCTGTCTGATACAAGAAGGTCAGAAGATTCATATACCGATCGAAGACCACACCGGCGCAGGTGAAAAACCCACAGAGGTTTTATTTCCAAGGAGATGAGTTTTCCTCCTTGTTGATTCAGTCGACTGAACAGTTCTTCATATTTTCCCCTCTTGGACAGATGCGAAGTTTACCGTTTTCCTATTTTTTGATCACGGACGCGTGACCCCCCCCCACCCCCGTTTTTCTTCAGACCTGACCCATCCTCAACCGGTGGAGAGAAGAAATCAACGTCAAAGTAATTTTTTAAAAAAAATTAAATCGAATAGGTACATTTACAAATCTGGGCAGGATGAGGCATAGTTAAGGTGATTTAGAATCACCAGTAGTTAATCCAAGGTATCAACTTGTTGTGTTTTGATTTGCTGTGCAGCTAAATCGCGCAGCACGGATGCGATCAGCAAGGTGCAAGTTCATATTTTTGTCCGGCTGATCCCAAATCAGCCAGGAGTTAGAAGTTGGACTTTTAAAGTTTTTCCATTCAAAGCAGCTGCGGTCTGGGCCTCTCCTGACCACTCCTTTGTCCCAGTTTTATTACTAGAGTTTTGCACTGAGTTCCTGCCTCAAAGGTTTATGACCCTTTGCTCGAGATTTGGGGCAATCACCTGCTAGTGGCTAAAGGGGCAGAGCCCACCGTCTACTAGCTGATCACCACAATCGAGACATCAGCACACCAGGAGGACTTCACTTTCCATTTAACCCAAATTGCACATTTTTGTCCATAAAACTGCTGGTTTGATCTTCATAGACACTCAATGCGTTAGATAGTTAGGGTTCGATTCCCGGCCAGGGGTCTTCCTGCATGGAGTTTGCATGTTCTCCTCGTGCATGCCTGGGTTCTCACCGGGTACTCTGGCTTCCTCCCACAGTCCAAAAAAACATGCCTGTTAGGTTAATTGGTCACTCTAAATTGCCCTTAGGCGTGTGAATGAGTGTGTGCATGGTTGTTTGTGTGTTGCCCTGCGATGGACTGGCGACCTGTCCAGGGTGTACCCTGCCTCTTGCCCGTAGACTGCTGGAGATATGCACCAGTTCCCCCGCGACCCACTATGGAATAAGCGGTAGAAAATGACTGACTGACTATTGTTAGGTATCATTTTTATCCCCTTTGTGTAGAATAGTGCTTGTTAGTTAGGTGAAGGTTTTTGGACCAGAATGGTGGTATATCAGGGGTATATGGCTTCAAAAAAATCTTCATTTTTACAGGGGTTGGACAATGAAACTGAAACACCTGGTTTTAGACCACAATAATTTATTAGTATGGTGTAGGGCCTCCTTTTGCGGCCAATGCAGCGTCAATTCGTCTTGGGAATGACATATACAAGTCCTGCACAGTGGTCAGAGGGATTTTAAGCCATTCTTCTTGCAGGATAGTGGCCAGGTCACTACGTGATACTGGTGGAGGAAAACGTTTCCTGACTCGCTCCTCCAAAACACCCCAAAGTGGCTCAATAATATTTAGATCTGTACACTGCGCAGGCCATGGGAGATGTTCAACTTCACTTTCATGTTCATCAAACCAATCTTTCACCAGTCTTGCTGTGTGTATTGGTGCATTGTCATCCTGATACACGGCAGTGCCTTCAGGATACAATGTTTGAACCATTGGATGCACATGGTCCTCAAGATTGGTTCGGTAGTCCTTGGCAGTGACGCGCCCATCTAGCACAAGTATTGGGCCAAGGGAATGCCATGATATGGCAGCCCAAACCATCACTGATCCACCCCCATGCTTCACTCTGGGCATGCAACAGTCTGGGTGGTACGCTTCTTTGGGGCTTCTCCACACGGTAACTCTCCCTGATGTGGGGAAAACAGTTTCACATTGTCCACAGCCCAAAATTTGCGCTCCTTGCACCATTGAAACTGACGTTTGGCATTGGCATGAGTGACCAAAGGTTTGGCTATAGCAGCCCGGCCGCGTATATTGACCCTGTGGAGCTCCCGACGGACAGTTCTGGTGGAAACAGGAGAGTTGAGGTGCACATTTAATTCTGCCGTGATTTGGGTAGCCGTGGTTTTATGTTTTTTGGATACAATCCGGGTTAGCACCCGAACATCCCTTTCAGACAGCTTCCTCTTGCGTCCACAGTTAATCCTGTTGGATGTGGTCGTCCTTCTTGGTGGTATGCTGACATTACCCTGGATACCGTGGCTCTTGATACATCACAAAGACTTGCTGTCTTGGTCACAGATGCGCCAGCAAGACGTGCACCAACAATTTTTCCTCTGGTATGTCACCCCATAATGTTGTGTGCATTTCAATATTTTGAGCAAAACTGTGCTCTTACCCTGCTAATTGAACCTTCACACTCTGCTCTTACTGGTGCAATGTGCAATCAATGAAGACTGGCTACCAGGCTGGTCCAATTTAGCCATGAAACCTCCCACACTAAAATGACAGGTGTTTCAGTTTCATTGTCCAACCCCTGTATATATAATTAAGAGAACCATTTGTGTTTATTTTGTGCAAGAGTGATTTATCTGTCAAAATAAGGTTGAAGTTCCTCCATCGGTGAAGCGGTTGAACAGTTAAACAGTGACACGGTTTTTGGTTAATAATTATCAATTATTAATGCGAATGTACTAATTGTAATTATTAAGGGCTTTGATCCTATAATCACAACACCAGAGAACATCTCTGACTTCTATTCGTAAGCAATGATTTTGGTTAAGATATTATTTTTCTGAATTATGATTTTTAATTATAATTTTTGACAAATATTAACTAATCAATAATCCTTACAGGTCCAAAGCATGGGTGGTATGCGGTGACACAGAAAGAATCTATATAATGCTGAATAAATTAATAATACTGATGTAAAACAACAGACGATCAAAGCTTAATTAACAACCAATGACAGAACAGAACATCATTTTAAGTTAACTTTTAACCTAACTACAATAAAATCTTGCTTGTTTGCTGTACCTTTCTAGACTATAGGTGAATTTTAATTTGGTTTGCACAGCATATTACCTCTCTGTAGGCTTTGCTTAAAGCCTGATTTTCCTTAAGATTCAATAAACTGTAGAATAGGAGTCATTCAGGACAGGTTGTTATTTCTCTGTCACATTTAATTGCCTCCATCACGACCTAAACAGCAGGCGCTGGGCACCGTGCAGCGCAGAGTACCTGTGATGAGGCTGTGCTCAGTGATTCCCAGACCTGCAGCTAAAAAACTGTTTATTTTTCCAACATTATATTTCTATTAAAAAACTACCAATTAATGAAGCGACTAGACAGGTGTTTTATTACTTGGAATTAAGGGGAAAAAAATTTAAGAGTCTGACAAGGGGAAATAGATAGGCTGATATTTGAGCAGGTAATCAAGCGTGCAAAGCTAATGACAACAATTATAACTGCACTTGGATGGGTGGATCAGTATTCCTTCAACAAAGCTTTTTATCTGGGTTTTTCCAAACTGTCCTTTAACATGAGGTAGTAAAATGGCATTAAGATAAAAATAACCATTTTATTTTCCCATATAGTAAACATTTCAAGATTTACATCATTTTCCACTAACGTTTTCACGGCTATGCTGTAATTAAGTTGCACAAAAGATTTTAAAAACCTTTAAATTGTTCATAAAAATCCTCCATCTTCATTTCTCATGCATGTTAAATCAATTTCCAGTAATAAGTTAAATAAATGACCATTCTTTAAGACAATGCCCAGTCGCTAACTCCAGCTTTCTAAATGCTCCGTGTCACTTTTGTGTTAATTATAATTTCAACCCAAAGTCATTAGCAACTTCTCATCCATCATGTCTGCCCCCAGAGTGAGAGATGTTACAATAATAATGAATGACCAGGTGTGTTGGTGTACTGTTGCTGAGTACGCTGCCATAAATCCTGGGTACACAAACCATGATCCCGTGGTGCCAGAGCATACATCATTTTCCTTTATGTACCTGCCCGCTGCACCCCATTTCACTCAAAATGTCCTTGGTATCAGCCAACACTTTACCCTCTCCCTCCTTATAGAGCTGTGTACTAAAAGACCACTTAATAAATGTGCTTCTTATTCCCATTTCTCCAGCTTTGAGCTTAGCTGGAAATATCAACTTGTAGCTCACCTAAACAGTGAGTAGGTTACTTCTAGAGAAACATATCAGTCTTAACTCCCCTTATTTCTCATGAAACATTGGAAAGTGATGAGTTTTGTAACATCATAAAGCCTGTATGCAGGCAAATGGACTGTAATATGGCTTTTATGCTAAAACTACTAATGGACTCATTAATATAATCAGAACCATTTCAGATACAACATTTAAAACGAGAACTGTTTTTTCTAATGCTCTACTCATAAAGCAGGCTGTGGACTTTCAATCTAACCCTATTAATAACTTATCTCAATTAAATAACCACAGAAGAACACCACATTAGCACATTATCTTGTCTCTCCTGATTATGCATTAACTGATGAGCCTGCTGCTGCAACGACTCTAAGCTGCATAATGGTTGCCTTGACAAACAGGAGACAAAACAACTCCTTGAGTGCTATTTTTTTCCCATTCTTCTCCATTACACACAGCAACTCTGGAGCCAGTGCTGGGGGCATGTTTATGGGAGTAATGGATTGTCTCGGAGTAAAAGTGAGTGTCCTCTGGCTATTGATCCAAGGATTGTCAGATCATGAATGCTGGGAAGCTAAAGGCGTGTGCTCAGGATTCTGGTCTGTCCATGCTGTCTGGGCTCCTGGCTGTCCGGAGGTGGTCAGGGAGGCTGGAGACAGCAGCAGACTGAGTGGAACCAGCACCGCTGCCAAAGCGACCGATACTATGACTTCTTAATGGGTTTTCTTTTCGCTATAATCTAAAGAGTGTGGCCGTGTGCTGTGAAACCTTACACACCACTTTCTGTGGTTGAAATGGCGGATTAAAAAAAACCCACCTAAACAATGGAGTGTAAAGAGGTATCAACTGGTGCTGCTGTTTTTATAAAGGGGCTCAAGTTGTGGTTTTGCACACGCGTTGCACAAACTTCGCCAATTTTCCAGGAATGTTGGCATCCAGATGCCACTGGGCCAGTTCACCACTTTGCCAACTCATACTTGATTTGATGTCTGCGTGCACAAGCTCCTGAACAATGGAGCAAGAGGAGCAAGAGCAGCGTGTACATTTTTGTTTTTGCTCCTCTTTTTTCAGCGCCCAAAATATGACCACTAACTATGGTCAGACAAATTTCTGGAGTGTGTTAATTCTCATTCTGGAGAATGAGCAAAAAATTCAAGCAAAAAATAATTATTAGGACTAATTGCTAAATTTATAGTCCAACTCACACAGTGCACTACAGTCTGATATGAAAATAAATGATCAGAATCAGTTTTATGGTCAAGTTTGTTTGCACAAGCAAGGAACTTGACTTCGGCTTCTTGTGCTCACAGCGTACAGAGATTTAGTCTAAATATAGAAACTTTAGCAAAATAAAGGTTAAAAAGAACACTATGTACATATCCCTATGCTTACCCAAAACTTTCTTTTTAAAGACAGGTTGAAATAGTGCAAATATGCTTGTTTAGTGTCACAACAGAGTAGATAACTACTCTGGCGGTAAGGTGTTCATTGTGGTGGCTCATTTTTGCAAACAGCGACGACCTGAAGGTAAATGTCTAAAACTTTCATGTCCAGGATGTCCCCCTAGTTTGTGCTAATTGATACATTGTGGATATGAAACTTGCTGCTGTCAACATTATTATTAAACTTCAAAGGTACAACATGGCAAAGAAGCCAAACAACCAGCATCCCATCCAGATTCTACAATGACTTATCATTTAGTCCGCCCAGTCATGTCTACAAATAATATACAGACAGCTGGGCTCTCTGTGAGTTTTCCCCATACAACAGTGGCATTACAGAGCTCACACTGCAGTAAAGCCTTAAGCCATACTGGACATTTGGCAGCCAAGGACTCCCAGGAGACTCTGGCAAAAGAGCGGAACATCTCATGTGATGTCAGTGGACCTGTCAATGTAATCTGTTTTCTTCTGCCAAAGGTTAGAGGCCAGGATGCTAAGACATGCGCAAGCATGCATGCACCCACATACACATATTTAACCAGTGCTGATGCTGTGCCTTTAGGCAGTTCCACTTGTGCTTTCCATTTCTCTCAATACATATTAAATTGATTCAAACAAGATGTTTGTGTCTTGGAAATTTGTACATGCAAAGACGTTGCCCTGTTTGAAACAACAGAAATGAAACAAACTTCCTTCAACCCCACCCCCACGCCCCTTCCATAACATGCACAGCACTCAAAATCATAACCAGTTGCAGCATAATAAAGTAATTAACTCTGCATCATAACATTGCTGGTAGTAGTTTTTATTTTTTTATTTTTGGAAAGACAACTTTGTGACTTAAAGAGAGTCATCATGGTGTTCTCCATCCTAGTGTATTCTGCATTGGCCTTCCATACTAACAGCCTAGAAGTGCTGGCAGAAACAGTCTGATTATCTCTGGGCTTACAGTTAAAAACAAACCAGTTGATTTACACTTGGCCTCAGCTTCAAGATGTCAGGAAAAGTCCCAAACTACTATACAGCTGGAGTGTTCATAGTGCGGCCCAGGGGCCGCTTGCAGTCAGTGGAATAATTATGTGTGGCCCCAACTGCAGATCAAGAATAATACAGATGTGTCCCTCAAGCGAATGGAGCTGATAAAGATGTACACTTTTGTGACTTTTTAGGTTGACATTTTCACTGACAAATTTATATCTTCCTAAATTGAAAATGTTGGGTACAACAAAAAATGTTTCTTTTATTAGGCATGTTTGTTTTTGCTGTCATTTTAATCAGTGACCTTTTACTCAAAAACTACGGTGGCCGTCAGGTGTAAACGCGCAGCACATGGAGAAAATGCGCTGCAAACACATGAGTGAATCACACACCATAATTCACGAAGGATGCCAACTCCAAAACACAAAAAAACAAGCCATTTTTCTTCAGCAGTGTTATTCTGTTGCATTGGTTTTTGTGATTGTGTGTTTTGGAGTTTGCATCCTTCAGGTGTTTGTGGCTCGTTTAGCCGTTTGCTGCACGTTTGTACCCGATAGCCACAGTAAAAAACAGACTTGGGCACATCCATTCATAAAGCTTAGCAAAATACAGCAAGGGTTTTTAATGGAAGTTCTCAGTATTGTTGCTGGGAGTAGACTAAAAACATTTTATAGACCAACAAAATAGAAAACATTCCACCCAAAAAGTTAGGAAACCGTATAGCTGGAGTCTGAAAGTCAGAAACCTTTTTTCAGACCTACAATAATTAATTGTTTTTCACTATGTTTCATTAAAATATTGCATGTTTAATTTATTGCTGAAGAACAGAATTCACATTAAATAATTCGTAATAGGGGAAATAATTCGTAAACAAGGCAGTGACACACTTCTTTCGTAAAACTCATACTGAAATGCTTTTGTATTTACAGGTTCCGCTTTATTTTAACTACGTTAATTAATAAATAAAAAATGAAACCCAATTTTATTTAATTGCTAATTTAAAGTTAGCTGAAACAGCAATGACTCAGTAGTCTGTGGTGTATTGAAAAATATATATTTTTAAAAAGAGGCACAGTGTTGGACACTTAAAGGAAATATAGAACATCCACCAGTCAAATTTAGTCATATTCTAAAGTAACTATACTATAATTACTGTAATATAGAATTGCGTAGAGACTTCAGTCTCATTCTGTTAGCATCTCACAATACCATTCATGTGTTCTTGCCCTACCTTTGTTTTATAAGTTGGTAGCTCATGAATCTTAAAAAGAGGCCTCTCAACAGGAGAAGCAATTAGTCTGTTTTCTGAAATTATTATTATTACCATCAGAATCGTGTAGCTTTGTTGTGGATGTCAACTCATGGTATAAGGTGATAATTTACTCATAACTTATATTTTCTTTGTGTGCTGGAACCTGTGATTGCTCTTAATGTGTTGTCACCCAAGGCATACACATTATGTCTATCTTCACAGAGAAAATGAGACTTTGGTGGACTTTGAGAGGGATATTAGACGTACAGTCTCCTCTCTGACTAGCAGAGTCACATTATTCACTTTGTCAGAGACAGACATTCCACTTTGTCTTAACCTTTATCTCATCTCTCAAACACTAAGCCACTGGTAGAGTCTCTGTGGGAGAAATCTCCCTGACAGGAAATTATACAAAAAAAGAATTAATTTGACCTTCATGGGTGGTGAGAAAAGGAGCAAAAGAGAAAGAATGATGGGAGGAATGAAGGGGAAGTTTAAGGAGAGTTTGCCCTCGCAGAGTGCAGCAGCCTGAGGAGAGGACTCAGATAATGAGAGCTCTCGGTTCCCCACACACTCAACGCAAAACATCTAATTCACAGAACAAAGCTCTATAAGCCTTAGAGTTAAGGAGCTTCATTTCAATAAATACTTTGGGGGAAAAAACTAAAAGTATTCACCCTTGTCAGCCAACAGAACATGCTCAGTTTGTTATCAGTCACTGAAGACACTGGAAAACTGAATGAAGTAAAGTCAAAGAAAGGGAAATACAAGCTAGCTTCAACTGAATTCTCCTCAGCTCAAAATCTATGTACGATTTACATCAGTTTAATAAACCAACTAAAAATATGACTCCTTCCTGACTGTATTAATGTAAGTATCAGTAAAACATGTCATTCTCTTTGTCATGCTCGTCTCTCTAAACTTTAATACGTCCTATAACTGAGCCTGAACTTAAATAGATTCAACAAGTTATTTTCATTTAACCAAAAAGTATGTTTCTGATAGGAAATGAGACAACAAGATAATTAAACAATGTTAAAAGAATCATTTTGAAGAATCAATAGTTTTATTACATAATTACATAATCAATAAAATAAAACTATCATAATTAGAACAATTAAATCATTCTTATGAGTACTGAGCAGCTTCTTGGAAGATTCCTCTGGTATATTGACAACTTATCCTTGTTGATGGCCTCCAAGTCTTTGAGGTACGGTAAGAAGGCCTCATTGCCATCACCCTAATCTTTAGCTCATTTCACTGACTGACGGACAAATATTTCTGAATGGTTGCAAGGCCCTTGGAAAGCCAACACAGATAAGTATTTTAAATGTTTAGAATAAACCCGGAGCAGTGGGATCTTTCAGACACAGAGTTTAAAGATCTGGTGAGGATTCAAGAATATATTGAAGCACATACCACAAAACTGATATTGGAGTAGCTACAAATATTTGTGTGTTTCTTGTCGGGAAAGCAGGTAAAGTCTTTACCTGCAGCCAGATGGGATAGATTTGCAAAATTTTTATTCAGGTGTGAAACAATGCTGTAAACAAAGAATGCATTTAGAAATATAAATGATGATTGTTTATTTTTATCAATCTACAAAATGCTAAGTGAGTGAACCCAAACATACAGCCAAAGTCATTAAGAACTATCTTCAGTGTAGAGAAGAACAAGAATTACTGGAAGTGATGGTCTGGCCCCACAGAGTCCTGACCTCAACATCATGGAGTGTTTCTGGGATTACATGAAGAGACAGAAGATGTGAGGAAGCCAACATCCACAGAAGATCTGTGGTTAGTTCTCCGAGATGTTTGAAACAACCTACCAGCCGAGTTCCTTCAAAAACTGTGTACAAGTGTACCTAGAAGAATTGATGCTGTTTTGAAGGCAAAGGGTGGTCACAACAAATATTGATTTGATTTAGATTTCTCTGCTGTTCATTCACTGCATTTTGTTGATTGATGAAAATAAATGATTAACACTTCCATTTTTGAAAGCATTCTTTGTTTACAGCATTTTTTCACACCTGGCTAAAACCTTCGGACAGTTCTGTATGTGAGTGGTTTTCCAGCTAAAAGGCCAAAGTCAATATGTTTTAATTTCTTTTCTAAATGAGGTTGGTTAAAATTGGAGCTGCACTTCAGTAAATCTGGTTTACGACCTCTAAATATACTTTTTAATCCAAATGATTCCCCCTTTTTCTGAATTGTACACATAGACATGTTTCACAGTGTAACAGGCGTTATGTTTAGAAATTAATGCTAAAATTCTATTTTGATTTTGCAAAGCAAACAACCATACAGTCAAGTAAGCAGTCTTCCCCATGATTGGCCATAACATGGTCACAACATAACATTTATAGATTTAAAAATCCTTTTTAGTCATTTTATGTGATGTTCAGGTTTAAGAAACTGCATTTTGGGTTTTATTAAGCAGTAATAAATCTAATTAATTATTCTGTTGTGCAGGCAGGATGCTTACATTATTTAATATTTAATTAAATAACCATTTGGTCTGTCAAAGATTGTCCTGGGAATACTAGTCCAATGTGGCAGTGGTATTAGTACAATTGATAAAAGATTGATGTGAGCACTGGTAAACTCTGCACACATATGGAATAAATTCACAACTTCTCCTCCAAATATAAGAATGTGTTAACAGTTTATGACCTGCCTGGCACTAGCATTATCCCTTTGCGGCTTTAACTAACAAGGAAAAGCTTACAGCTTGTTTACCACTTCTTAAAAGTCAAACATGTAGATTTAACTACTATTAATATACACAATAATGTATGCATGAACGCTGGCAGCGCATTGTGGCTGATCTGTGTTTAAAACCACCCATTCAATAAAGCTTGTTGTAATTTTCAAAAACAACTCAGAACAAATACTACCTCAAAGTTTAGAGGTGTGTTCACTTTAGCGGACCTGAAATAGTTCAACCTTCAAAACCACACATACTCCCAAAGCCGTAATGCAGCTTGTGAAAGTAAATCTGTTGGGCTTCTTCTTGTATGGGAAGAAACTTGTGCCATCAGAAACTGAATTTGAATTGCTCTGACTGAATCTGTTTTTATGTAAATTGAAATTAAATGCATTGGTTTGAAAATGAATTTCACAAAACTGAAACTGAATTTTATGGTTTGAAACTGAATTCATTTGCTTTTAAAATGTTTTTGTTGTATTAAAAATTCAGCGTAACTTCTGTTGCCTAGCAACCGTGTTAGCGTGACGCGCAAAGCTGTGAAGCCGAACAAATGGAGCCTGAAGGTTAATAACGCTGTCTCTACTGTAAATAACTACATGGTTTTTATTTACCCTTTTACATATTGCTAATGGCTTATAATGCTGTTTTGTTTTAAAATGTTATTGTTTTATGATCTTGTTCATTATTCAGCCATTTAAAAAGTTGAAATTGTTTTTGTGTTCATAGATATAAAAATCTAACACTAGATAAAATACATTGATGACAAATACCATTTGTTTAATTAATTTGTAAAGCTTTCAACAACTTAAACACTGACATATTAACTTTAGGAACAAAGTTTAAATCAGTTTATTTGCAGAGCATAATAATAATAATTTTTATTTTTTGCGCATTGGTGCAATTAAGCGATATCTTGATAAACTGATCAGATATTTTAGGTTTACACAACTACATTCTCGTCTTAAAACATTGTAAAAGTTCAGTTGTTTCACAGAATGTGCAATATATCCAATTTTATTCACAACTTTTCTCTCTCCTCCGGCCTTTGCTACTTCCGTTTGAACAATCTACTTCGACCCGCAATGTATCATGGGATAGGGTGGGACACAGAGGATACACCAGACCCATCCTTCAAATCTGGGGATAAGATTTGTTAGAACCTTCAAAGGATGCAGTTCTGAATCTGGACACAGCAATAGTGAATGACATCCTTGAATCAGTAAATCTGTGTTTGATTAATCTCTGGCTTCAAGAACCTGGATGTGTGACACAAAAAACTGAATTTTGGAACTGAAATTGAATTTCAGACCTGAAAGTGAAAGTAATCAAACTAAATTTCATTACAAAGCAAAGCAATTTTCAAAGCAAACAAATTCAGTTTTAAACCATTAAATTCAGTTTTAAACCATTAAATTCAGTTTCAGTTTAGTGAAATTAATTTTCAAATCAATGCATTTAATTTGAAATTACACAAATACAGATTCAGTCTGAGCAATTCAAATTCAGTTTCTGATGGCACAAGTTTCTTCCCAAATTCTTGGGACTCCGACAACAATTCTGAGCTACTCTGCTGGACAGAACACGTTAAAAAGAAAACACACACAAAGCAAAAACATCATGAAATAAACAATATTTTTATCTGGTTTCATCCTAAACTGATTTTCTCTGTCTAAACACCACCTCTTATGTGAACCGTTCTGAAGAAGGAGGACGGGAGGTCTAGTTTGGGTAGCTGAGTTGGCCCGGCCCAGCTATGTGGCAGGCACGAACAAAGGAACGGGGCATCTATTCTTAGTAGTAGTTATGCCTGCAAGCTGGACTAATTCTACTCATGTGAGTTTCCTCTCCTCTCCTCTCCTGGGCTGGACTAGGTATTTAAAGGTGCTGTTTCCTACCAGCATCTTTGTTTGTGCCCAGTTCAGAGTCCATGATTATCCATATTTTTATCCATGGCTGGGTGCACAACAATTCATTACACACATTCAGTGATATTCTACTGTATTGAGATGCTCCTGCATACTAGGAGTGAGTTTCTCTGTAGGTATGTTTACATTCATATATTGATTTGCCTTCTTGCTATTGAACAGGCACCAGACTGTAAAATGAAGTGCTACTCTATCAGCTGGGGAACCCATGGATGTGAAAATCTTCGCTTCATTTGTGCTCAGCACAGCGAAGTTTCTCAAGTCACTACAGATCTTCACGTCAGCAAAGTTTAGATGATCAAGTGGTAAAAGACAGACATAAAGTTTAGCAAAGCGCTCCGATTGGAGTGTTTCCCTTTATGAAGCGGGAAGAAATAATTTATTAAGATGCCCGCAGGAAAGGAACTGAGGTCTGCTGGAGCAAAACAAGAAGACTTCCTTTATTTACTGCCCCGAGGCCGTAGATATCTACAGATACAAGCACACTGGGGCCTGAATAACAATTTCTTACTTGCAGTCTTTATCTCTAAAGATTGCATCTAAGAAAGTCGCTCTTGTTAAATGGAAGATGAATAAAAGATAAACACTTTAATAACGTAAATCCAAAAGTATGAAAGTATTATTCTCACTCTTAATTAAACATGACAAAACCTCCCACAAACTTTTTTATAAATATTTAAGTAATGTGGCAGACAGAAAAACAGTAAAGCTTCTAGGATTAATTTCCCTAAAGGTGACACTGATTTAAATGAGACTCTGTTACAGTAAATGAAGCGTATGCAGTGAGCCTGTGTCTACATTCACAGATTAGCACCACGTTCTCGAAAAAGCACTTTCATCGAGCTCTGTCAGCTGTGTAATTCAAGTAATTTAAGTTGCTATTAAAAGTGATGATTTCACAAGTCAGTAATAGCATATTTACTGGGATCAGGCTGTTACTGAAAACCCTGAAATGTTTTAAGGCGTGAAATCGAATACAAAAGATAAGAAGGTTTTGTTGTTTAATAATTTTTAAGAGGAGTGGACAAACAGTGGTTTAGCAGGATCCAATGTTTGTTGAGTCAATTTTACAGATGTAGTGGCACCTTTTTCTCACAACTATTACAATGGTTAAATGCCAACATCGAGACAACTTAATCAAACGACACTGTCATTTTCTTTCACCTCAGAGTTTCAGTTTTTTAAGATTAGTTCACATGAAGTCAAGCGAGATGCTTAAGTTTTTTGCCACAATGTTTACAAGATTAGGGAAAATACCCTGGTGTATCTAAAAACACTTTAATTGGGTTTGTGAATGTAAAGCATTGAAGAGCATTTAGAGAAACATCAGCTCTTGTCATGTAGATGAAATATGTGCGTTGCTTTTAATGTCCTCCTGTTTAGGAGGCCGTTGGGGAGCTGCACATCAAACGACTCTGCAAGAGTCTTACTCTAACCAGACTGCACACTTGACGCTCTGAGGGCTTTGTTGTTGGAATATTGGTTTCTGTTTGGAGAACCTCGGCCCGCCTCTGATGATTATAAGCAATAAGTGATCCTGAGCCTCTGCCGTCCCTGTGGCAAAGACAACGATGAGGGAAATCTAATTATTTCCCTCCCATTGCGCAGTGAGCCTTAAAGGTTAATCACTGTCCATTGAGCTAATTCTGGCTGGGTTCACTGGAGTAATTACAACACCTCACTCTCTTGTCGGCCCTCTCCTTTTACCCTTTTGTGTACCTTTCTGACTCCAGCTCCTCTCGTCTGCACTCTCTCATTTCACACAGACAGATCTTTGTTTCCCTCTAAACATGTTTTATGCTAGGAATCTAACATAGACCGATGAACTCTTTATTTAATTTGATGTGATGGACCAGTGCAAAGTAGTGTATAGTTATAATACACGGGTTTAACTTTTTTTTTTAACAAAAGGAATAACTGAAAAGTATGGTTTGTGTTTATAGTCCACCCTCCTGAGTCATGCCTCCACATCAATGCAAATCTAATAAATAAGTTTTTTTTGTTATCCCATATAAGCGCAAAATAGCTAGAGCACAGTCAGGTTGGATGGTATTTCTGAACAGCAATTTTCAAGTCTTACCAAAAATTTATAGTTAGATTTAGGTCTGGACTTTGACTACGCTATTCTAACACATAGATATGCTTTGATCTAAACCCTTTCATCGTAGGTCTGGCTGTACATTTAAGATTTAGATGAACATCTACCACAGTCTCAAGTCTTTTCTAGCACCCAACTTCTGAAGAAAAGCATTGCCACAGCATGGTGCTGCCATCACCATGTTTAAGTGGGGATGGGTTGTACAGGACGATGTGCAGTGTCAGAGCACTTTCACACTATAGTGAAATACATCCTGCTGCACACACCAGCACACAGCTATTCATACACTAATCAGTAGGCAACTTGTGGTTAAGTGCCTTGCCCATGGAGAAATCGACACAGAGAAGGCTGTGTGACTAAAAAATTTCATTTTGTATAGTCAAAATCAATTGAGTCACCCATACCTCTTTTTAGCCATTTGGTTAAGGCTAAGAAGAAGTGACAAGTTTGGAAATGGGGTTAATCTACAGTGGTTCAAAGAAAGTGTTAATCCATGTTCATCAACAGATAAGCTGGGCTCTCCCATATTTTTTGTACATGTTTAAAAATGTAGCAGCATCAGAACTGTGTTATAGCACACACGTGTGTTACTACAAATCCAACATTACTGTGACACAAATATCACGGCAATGACCCAAAATTTACATTACCTAAACTTACACTAGAGTATGCTGTCCTCACCAATGAAGATTCACTGACCTCATCATGCTGGATGCTTGAAAATAAAAGTGAAACTTATGCCATGACCTACCTTTGGCTTAGTTCAGATGATATTTATCTGACCTCTTGGGATGAGAGAGTAAAATTAAAGCAAAATGGACATACTCATCTTGACAAAGCCAAACACTGAATTCCACATACTTGATTCAAATTGCACATTCACTATTCACAACCACAGAGGCATATTTCAAAGACGTGATGAGACATTTATGTTCCACAAAATCACCTTAACTTGTTCAAATTTAGACCAAAGGAACATATTTTTTTCAATATGCCAAAACAAATGGCTATTATGAAACAACATACTTAAAATTAGCGTGTTTTTGTTTTAATTTTAAGACACGACTGACGTTGTCTAGCTTATAGACAATGGTTTAATTAGGTAGGTTTCCATTCCTATTGTTTAGCTCAGATGAACTACTCCATCATCCTAATATGTGTCTCATAGTCTTGTTTAATACTGGTGGTCATGGCTCAGAATGGCTCAGCTTTTTAAAGGCAGTCTTTCTCACAGGAACTTAATTTACTCGTACTCGTCTTCTTCCGCTTTATCCGGGACCGGGTTGCGGGGGCAGCAGACTCAGCAGAAACACCCAGACGACCCTCTCCCCAGACACCTCCTCCAGCTCCTCAGGGGGGAGCCCAAGGCATTCCCAGGCCTGCCGAGAGACACGGTCCCTCCAGCATGTCCTAGGCCGTTCCCTGGGCCTCCTCCCGGTGGGGCCTTCCTGGAACATCTCCCGAGGAAGGCGTCCAGGAGGCATCCGGTATAGATGCCCGAGCCACCTCAACTGGCTCCTCTCGATGTGGAGGAACAGCGGCTCTACGCCGAGCCCCTTCAGGATGGCTGAGCTCCTCACCCTATCTCTAAGGGAGTGCCCGGCCACCCTACGGAGGAAGCTCATTTCAGCTGCTTGTATCTAGGATCTCGTTCTTTCGTTCATGACCCAAAGTTCATGGCCATAGGTGAGGGTAGGAATGTAGACCGACCAGTAAATCGAGAGCTTCGCTTTTCGGCTCAGCTCTCTCTTCACCACAACAGACCGGCACTGCGCCCCCATTACTGCGGCAGCCGCACCGTCTGTCGATCTCCCGCTCCATTCTTCCCTCACTCGTGAACAAGACCCTGAGATACTTGAACTCCTCCACTTGAGGCAGGAACTCCCCTCCAACCTGAAGAGTACAAGCCACCCTATTCCGGTCGAGAACTCGAGAACCATGGCCTCGGACTTGGAGGAGAAATCCGCTGAGACAGGAGAAATCCTGTCCATAAAAGTTATGAACAGGACCGGTGACAAAGGGCAGCCCTGCTGGAGTCCAACATGCGGAAAAGGTCCGGCTTAGTGCCGGCAATGCGGAACTCCTGTTCCGCTTGTACAGAGACCGGATGGCCCCTAATAAAGGGCCCCCGACTCCATACTCCTGGAGCACCCCCCACAGGGCACCATGAAGGACAAAGTCGAATGTCTTCTCCAGGTCCACAAAACACATGTGGACCAGTTGGGCAAACTCCCATGAACCCTTGAGTACCCTGTAGAGGGTATAGAGCTGGTCCAGTGTTCCACGGCCAGGACGAAAACCACACTTCTCCTCCTGAAGACGAGGTTCGAATATCGGCCGGACTCTCCTCTCCAATACCCTGTCGTGGGCCTTACCAGGGAGGCTGAGAGCGCCTGGTGGCTGGGTTGCTCCTCGCGGGACCCAGACCCGGCCAAGCCCAAATGAGAGATGCAAGACCATCCTCCAGTGGGCCCACCACCTGCAGGGGGGAACCATGAGGGACTGGTGCAAAGAGGATTGGGCATCAGACAAAGGTGGAGACTTCAGCGGCCTGATCCCCGGATGCTTAGGCTGGCTATAGGGATGTGGACTGTAACCTCGCTGGGGGGGAAGGAGCCTGAGCTTGTGCAGGAGGTTGAGAGATATCGACTAGAAATGCTGGGGCTCACCTCCACACACAGCGTTGGCTCTGAAACCCATCTCCTCAAGAGGGGCTGGACTCTCTTCTACTCTGGAGTGGCCCGAGGGAACTTAATTTAATCACAGAAAAGTTTTAATTTTGGTATCTAATTTGTCATTTAACATTTTCATTCAGGCAATACAGGAGTGTAACTATGGCATAATTATGTGTGAGCCAAAATTAATAGATTTCTAGGGTTATATGGTTATAAGGTTATAGAAAGACAATCCATCCATACAAACACTTTCTCCATTTCTTCATCATACACCCTTTTTGGCACCTATCTGACCAACCTTTCTCCTCTTTGTTTCCTCGTTACTTCATCACCACTCGCCCATTGCCACTTCCTCACTTCAGTTGTCTTCTTCTTGCTCTACTTCGAACTGAGTACAGCTGCATCTTTCTTTTGCAACAACTAAAGGAAGTATGCCTAAAATACTACTCCTTCCATTTTTTAAAGCTTTCTGCCAAAAGCAAAAGACCTAAGGTAGACTTTTTTTCTCACTTTCTCAACATTCAGACACACAATTAACTTCAGTACTGAAGCTTACAAATTAAAAACAAATATACAATTCATCTAACAAAATCAAATAATAAAGGTTTGTTTGCTTGTTCACCTTATCACTCCATTGTTACTCAAAACCAATTTGTATTTAATTTAATTTATACTGATGTTAAAAGAGGCTCTTTGATTTTCTTCTTTTCATTTTGTCTTCATCGTTTTACATTTATATCCTTCCTTAAACTTCTGTCTTCTCTGTCCCTCTCCCAAAGGCTAAGATATGCTCTAAAACACGTTTGTCCTGCTGAGACCCATATCATCAAATACAGAAGTGAGGAGATGAAAACAGGAAGGAGGAAACAAAAAAAATAGAAAGGGAAGAGAGGCCTAGGATGCTGAGGGTAGCCTTTAGCAAGTGTCATCCCTCAGCTAAATGCCCTGTCTTGTTCCTCCTCTCACTTTCTATTTTCCCCTCACTGATGGACTAAAAAGGAGAGCCTGCTTTCTTTCACTCCAAATGTTTTCCAAGAATCTGGAACCCTTGAATTTGTTTCTATGCCCCTGAGGCAGCTCGGTTTTTCAGGGTCTGTGCAGATGGGTGTGAAGAAACAAGCAGTGATGATGCAGGCTGCTGCTGGTGGTTGGCAAAGGAAAGCTGCTGGATTTGCTAAGCGAGGAACAAGGCAGGCTGAAATTCACTGGGTGGAAAAGAGAACCAGGAAAACATGCTACACGGTGCAAAATGAGAGACAAACAAACAAACAAACAAACAAACAGGTTTAGGCTGAATTATTGTTGTTTTGTGTCACAAAGTTTTTGCAGCAAAGAAAAATTATGGACTTTTTTATAAATTATCATAAGGTATACACTGATCAGCAGATGAACTACATTGTCCGATTTTAATTTTGATCTGTTACACTCAGACCCAGTATTCAAAATTTAGATTTGATTTTGTTCCCTGAAAGTATAACAAAGCAGCAGCTATTATGTACCATACTCAATCTATTATTCAATTATTCTCCGTCTACACAAGATCAGGTTGAAGGTAACAGATTCAGGATGAAAAATCAGACATCCATCACCCCACCAACACTCTTCAGCTCCCTATGGAGGATCCTAAGAAGCTCCCAGTACAGGAAGGATATATTATTTTTCTCGTGACTTCTATAAGGTTTAGAAGCCCAGGTACTTATCAGTATTTGGTGTATTTGAAAAAATGCAACTCAAGCAGGCAGGTATTCTGAAGACAGTTTGAAAATAAACAAAGTCCTTAAACAATGTCAATTTGTTTCAAACCCTAACCTTTGTTGTCACATGGAATTGAAATATTGGTGGTATTTTGAATAAATTATCGCTTTTGTAATATCATATTTTGAAAATATGGAATAGTTGTCTTTACTTTTTTATTGTAAAGAACACATTGCTGTGAATGCCATTTGATCAAAAGGTGGGAGGCAGTTATCAGTTTTTACATCTACCTACTCCTTGTTTTGTCTAACAGCTTTGTTCTTGATCTGTTTTTTCTTTTAATTTATATCTTAAACAAATGAGAGATGAACTCAAAGCAAAATGAACTGGGGAGTGATTCCTGGGACAAACATTTGAGACTAAATAACTCAGACACTACTCTGGATGCTTTTTAAATAAATGTTATTTTCGCCCTTTAGAAAAGCTTTGCATTTATGTGATTTCAGCCACAAACCAGTTGGTGGTGATAATGTCAACTTAAACAACATGACCATTCACAAGAAAGTAATTCTGAGTATGACTAAAGCTGTCCCAGGCTAAAGATCCTCTGAAAACAATTTTAGTTTGTATTTCTCTGAAACTGTTTACTCTTTCCCCTTTTTAACTTCTTCTTACTGTCCATCATCTCTTTAAAACCACTCCAACACTTAATCAGATCTTAAGCAATGGTCTTTTGTAACACACTGCCCCATTTTTATGTTATGGATAAACACATCCAAGCCAAGAACTGCTTTGCCTACTGAGGATAAAATCTGTGGAGGTCTTATAAAAACATTGTTCCAACCAACATGTCTTGAATTTAAAAATAATTAGTAATAAGTATCATAAATTGTACTTTCTTCATCAAGTTGGTGAGTTAAAGTAAAAAACATAAATAAAACAACTAGATAGATAAAAATAAGATGTGCAGTAAAACAAAAATGCTGTAGCAAAACTAGAATTTTAATAATCTCATTTGATGGAGCAAGCAAAGAGAAATGTTCTCCAGGATGAACAAAAAACAAAATGAACAGGAGCTGCTTGTAACATTGTCTGCTTTGTTGCCACTGGTTTCAACCTTGGCAGCTCTGCTATTTACCTGTGTGCAGCTTTTAGTTTGGCTATACATGAATTCAAAATGGCTCATGAAAAGATTTAATTACCATAATGGATTACCACTGCTGTTATATGTGTATAAATTGTGAACAGAGTCTCTGCAAATTTGGAGGTTGTATTGATCCTGCTGCCTCTGTTTAATGCTGCAGGTGGGTAACAAAGTCAAACAAAAGAAGAGGCATCTGTATTCTAAACATCAGCTGCCCAAAACTATGTATTTCTTTAAAAAACATGGTGAAATGTCAGATAAAAGCTGTCACTCAAATATATTTCGATTGTGATCTTGTTGAGATATGAGTAAGTAAAAGTTACACTCGATCTGACCCACAGAATAGCAGTAGCAGGCGTACTGATGTAAAGTTGCTGGTTCAAGCCAGTTAAACAAGGAAATAATAAGGCAAAAACAGACTAAACAACCAACAACAAATTCAATATTAGCTCTTATTCAACATGTAGACCGAACATGTGCTAGACCACTACAGAACCAATGCAACTGTAACTCAAGCAATGACCCCGTAATAACGTTACTTAATCTCACGCTATGCTATGCTCTCTGGACTGATCAAGATTCCCTCCACTCTGCATGATATATGCTTAAACTGAAACAAATAGCTTGATGTACTTTCAGATTAATTCGGTTAGAACAAGGTGATCACTTGGGCTCACACACAGTGTTGAAATTTTTGTCTTAGTCAGTCAGCTGATCCCTAAATATAAAATAAAATAAAAATAAAATTTCATAATCACATCACAGCAAAAGTAAGCAATGTTGTCCTGATGAAGCACACCACTGTGAATTCCACACTCTTGATCCCAATAGCCACGCACTATTCAGAACAAAAGCACATTAAAACTACACACTTGAAAGATATAACAAGATTACCCAATCAGAGCCACGCAACATGTGTTTTTTACTACACCAACATACATGGTAAATTAGGAAACCATCTGATATAAGCTTAACATTCATTTAAAAACTCTTCCTTCTGTTGATGTTGTTGCATTCTGACTAAGGGAGGATATCCATAGGTAAGACAATTTTGTATCAAACATTAGAGAAACCAAACTGGAGTAACCTGAAGTGGTTTTAAAAATTTCAATCTGTGGAAGTTTCCTGGTCTTTGCATATTTCCTGCTTACCATAAAATAAAATTAAAAATCCAACACAGACTACACCGCTCAAAGGCAAAGCTACATATAATATTCCCTGAAGTTTATTTGAGAAATTCTGGACCATATAAGCCACTCTATTACACAGCTACACTCTTTGTTCCACACTACAGGAATACTGGTGCAAAAATATCTAACTTTCTCCCCATGATCCTGGAAGTTCAGATAGAGTTAGACACGATTACAGTGGCCGACCGATGCGACAAATACACTGCATTTATATTTTTTATAAAAAAGACATGCATGCATACACGTATTATGCAATACATTATGCAAAATTAACTTTTTGATCATTTTTACTTTTCCATTTGGGCCTCTAATGCTTCTACAAACAGTCCAAACGCAAAAAAACCCATTCAGCTGTTTTTTGGCTATAAATGAATGTTTTCTTTTTCTAGAAAACGCGTGGTTTCAAAAGCTGTGTAATTGTGACGTCACAATTACAGTGGCACCTATCAACATTACCTGAGTCCCGCCCCTGACTAGCAACTGAAGCGGAGCTCCACCCACTTGATTTTCAGTAGAGGATCACGTCTCGCCAGCATGTTTTAGCTAATTTGCATAAAAGCGACAGAGCCCTAAAACAGCTCATTCTGAAAGGAGCTCAAAAAAGGGGGACTGAGGAGGTGAAATCTCATTATCTGAGAATGATTTTGTGCAAAAAATGTAATTGACATGTTTTGTATAGCCCATAGAACTACCCCAAATGTTTAGAAGGAAGAATAGGTTACCCTTAATATTAATTATACTTTTTTTAATATGTTTTTTTTCTTCTTTTGGTTTCTACTTTTATTTATGCTTCATCTTGTAGTGAAACAGTCAAGCAAAGCTTCCCGTTTTAAATGGGATGTTTTGTGGTAGATATATTTAAAACAACAAAATATGTATTTTCTTCTTGACAAGAGTGTAAACACTGCGTTTGCTAAATGACAGTACCTGTTCTTCTAAAATAACAAACAAAAAATGTAAAAAGGAAAATTAAAGGGCAGCACCTTGCTTACAATTTAACATCTTATATTCTGCACAAAAACCTCACATTTGACCAAAAACAAGGCTTTTGTCAGCACACTTTCTCATAGTATATCCCCATACTCCCATACAGCAACAACCTTAGTATATAATGCCTTGAACTTTTTGCACACTCGTGTATACATTAGCTGCATCTGTTACGTCTATCTGAAACAACCATCTGGAACAACCTTGCAGAATATCTCAGCAGATATCAGCATATTCAGGTACTATCTCTGCTTGCAACATTAGAAACTGACAGTTTTAGAGACAGCAGTGTTAGGACCTGCAGCTACAGGAGTTTATCACGTGTAAAGGTAAATTTATATTGAGACATAACTGTACCAACAAGCCATCATCATCTGGACTCAATAGTTTGTGAATAGAACAGCAGAAGAAAATGTTTCTGTATGGCTCTTTTGTTGCATAATCATTTTCTGATTCATCACTTCCTCCAGGCTTTGAAATATGAAGCAACTGCCTTGACGACAGATGGCTTGTGAATATCGAATGATTGGTATATTTATTTGAATGTTTGCTTTTGGTATTTCAGTGAATCAATTTCAACCTAGATGTACAGATACAGTGTGCAATGAAGAAACTCTGGGTTCTAGGGAGTGATAAGGGACTGTATAATGCAGGTAAATGCTTGATGCAATATTTAGGTGCTGAAAAATGTACCTTGTGTGAGGAGCTGAAGAGTCCTGACTTCCTCGCGGACACGAAGCTGCAGGACTTGCTGCAGGATGTGCTGCCTCTGGGCTTCATGTATAATCCCCATTCTCTCCAGCTTTCTGTCTGTTAGTCTCATTAGGGCCCGTCCTAATAATAGATAAGCAAAAATACAAAGCTTAAGGGTCAGGGACAGAGGCCAAGCCAGGGGGAAATTGGCAAACACAGCTACAGATGTAAAATGAAGTGTTTATGTCAGTGAAAGAGGAAACACACAAGGTATTGTGGGTGAGTTATGCTAAAATTGGACTTTATAAGGGTAGATTAATAAAAATAGACGTCTCAAAGAGTCTTTCCCCTGTTATGCGTCCATCAGTATGAATTGTCCAATTAAGCTTAGCACAACCATATGTGAAGCAGATCCTTCTTTGCATAAATATCAGGATAGTACATCCCTTGAGCAAGAATCCCTGACAGCTCTTTAGTTAATTGCGAATCCTTGTATAAAATACATAATTTAATCATCCAATCGGCTTCTACGAAGAGGATTTAGGCCGCTAATAAAAATACTTGTAGAATATTGTGTGATTATTAGCCCTTGTTATGAGTGCCTTGTAACATGCAGGATGGTAAGCAGATAGGATAATATAGGGAAATTACTAAGCTAAAGCTCATTTCGCTCTTGTGCCCCTAATGGCTGCTTAGACAAGAAGCTGCCACCAATTAGTGCTACGCCTTACAGTCCCGAGGAAGTTAAAGGGATTGTTTAGTTTATGAAGTGGAGTAGTTAAAATGGCAGTTAGTATGCTACTGGTTGTAGATTTGCAAATGAAGGACCCCAGTTTGAGAGAGGTTTTCTGCTGAGGAGTTGAGCTAAAGTGTGTTTAGGGTAGATTTCTGTTGTCTAATACTCCTTCAGTCCAAGAGGTTCTACTGAAGTACTAAAGACAGGCCAGACTTTTCTGAATTTTATCTGTACAGAATCTGGAAAACCTTTCATCATTTTATCTCCACTTCGCAGGTACGAACCACTAAGTTCCACTAAAAAAACCTGAAAATGTTGGTTTTAATACGACAAAAGTGCTAAATGTCATAAAGTCCGAGGGATATGAATTCCATTGCAAGGTTCTGTATTTAAAATCAAAATCTTGCTCTCATTAACAGTAACTAAAAGCAAATAAGAAAGATATCTTTATTTGTTTGGATTTGTTTCTTGCTACTACTTATGACTACAACCAGCGTAGGGAAAGTGTGTCTATATACTGTTAATGATGTTAAGCTGACAGTAGGAGGAGGCAAATTATCTTCCACATAAACCAAACTTTGCTTTGCTTGGTGCTACATCCAGATGGGGTTAAAATGCTGGAATTTTCAGTGTAAATTACATCATATCTAAACATTACATAAACACCAGAGAGCTAGGTAGAGTCATAAAGGCTTACATGTAGCAGGAACATATAATAAGGATAAATGGCAAGGTGGAGAACAGACTTATGGAAAAGACAGAGACATAAAAGTTGACATGATAGAGCCAATGTGCACATAAGCCATGCTGTTATGGGTCTATAAATATGGACCAACCATCACTTGTCACCTGAAACCAAAGATAGATTGGCATGGCAACAGAGATTCACATTTCTCTCCTTGCTCCAGTATCATCTGTTAGAGATACAACACAGCATGACACATACTATGGCCGATTCTGCAGTCATATGAGATTAGCCATACACCCTTGAAATGAGAAAGTAAAGTACTCAAAAGAATAGCCCAATTGGACATAACTTGGTATAGATGCTCACCACAGAAGGGTTTGTACGGTTCCTCAAAAGTATTTATTCTTCTTGAGGTTTTTAATACTTTGTCGGGTTAAGACCCCAGACTTCAATGCGTTTAATTCCAACACAAAGACAAAACTGTCAAGCAAAAGATATCAAAAAACTGAAAATCTTTACAAATAAAAATCTGAATAGTGTGTCCTTTTCACTCTGATACCCCAATATAAAATCTAACCAACTGCCTTCAGAAGTGATTAATGAACAAACGGCATCAGACAGGTCAGGGATAAAGTCGCATGGATGTTTAAAGCAGCGTAAACAAACAATATTTCAAGCTTTGAACAACATCCCAAAAATAATCATTTATCTAAAAGTGGAAGGAGCATGAAACATCTTCAAATCAACCAAGACACAACCACCTAAACAGACAAAGAGAACTTTAATCAGAAAAACAACCTAGAGGCCCAAGGTAACTTTGGAGAAGCTGCAGAGATCCATAGCTTAGGTGGGATAATCTGCTAATTGGACAACTATTTTTTGTGTATTTCAGAGGTCGGGCTTTAATGGCAATGTGTGAAGAAGACAGAAAACCACAAAGAGCAGCCAGGGCTACAATGGATTGGTTCAGATCAAAACATATTTATGGGTTATGATGGTCCAGTCATAGTCCAGAATCTGAGAATCTGTGGCAAGCCTTGAAAGTGGATGTTCACAGATGTTCTCCATCCAATCTGACTGAGCCTAAGCAATTTTATAAAAATAAATGGGCTAAAAACAGATGTAAAAATCTGGTAGAGACACATCCCCAAGACTTACAACTGCAGTAAAAGGTAGTTCTACAAAGTATTGACACATGGGGGCTGAATACCAGTGCATGCCACACACTTCAGATTATTGTTTAAACAAAATGTGAAAATCATGCATCGATTTCCTTCCACTTAAAGTCATGACATGGCCTGTCACATGGCGTTTGTGTTGGTCTATCACATAAAGACCGAATAAAATACTCAATTTGTGGCTATCCTGTAAATGATTTGAATTGCAAGGAGCTACCAGATCTGTATCAGGCAACTGAGGGCATAAGTGTTGGCATCTTAAGAGCGGGGATTAGGGCTGAAATGACGCTCAGTGGTACAGCAGGTGCACAAATTCTTCCCTTTGTCTCTGCCCTCCCTACTGTCCCGCTAATATTGAATAAAAGCCACTAGTGCCACAAAAACCTTTACAACTATCCTCCAGGGAAATAATGTATGTCGAGGCTTTGTTAAATTATGTTTAATTATTCAGCGCACTGCGTTACAGCCAGGTGGTTATTTGTGTTGCACAATGCTCTGACTTCCGCTAATGATAGCCTACGCTGCTGATACATGGAGGCCATGTCATCAGCTATGGGGGGAGATGGCGAGGGGCAAAAAGAAGCAGAGGGATAACGACAAAGTGTCAAAAGTGTGGGATCACTTTAAACCTATCAGAAACACATCGTACTGCAAAACTGAATTAGCATTCCATAACAGCACATCCTTGATGCTGCAACACCTGAGCAGGAAACATCCGCTGCAGCGGTGGATCCCCCCATTCCAACAACTGAGTCACGCATATTTATTATTAGCTTGCGCTTTGAAAGACGCACATCCATAAACCACAGATGTCTCGATGACTGCAGAAAGAGACCACTCGCATACATGAGGAAACTAAAAGTGAGGTCTGATTTATAAAAGTTGGTGTTTATTAAGCTTGAATTAAAATTTTCTGTATACCTTTTTGTAAGGGAATTATTTTTATTACAAAAAGAATGTAACTTGGCACCTAAGTACACTACAAGGGCTCTATTTTGTCTGGATAACATGCTTTTTAATATTAAAACAATCTCTTTAAAATCCAGAATTCAATATGCAAGCGACATTTTATGCACTTTTTTGTTTGTGACCAGTTTTACTAGAGGCAGAGAGGTCAACCAGAGAGGGCTGAGTTTTTGACATTTTGATGTTATAACGTGTTTTTTAGCTGCTGTAAGAGTCAAAGTGAATGTTTGTTTTGTTTATTTGTTATGGTGGCACAGGTGTTCAGATTTTTCTACACTTCAGGTGATTGCTTGGAGGTGTGGTCCCAGTTATTTAGCTGATACGGGCGTTCCCAAGAGGTAGTTGGGTGAAGGGTTTTTTGCAAACTTTTCTGTTGACCGTCATCTCAACCACTGTCATTCTGGATCATTATTTTGAACGTTATTTCACAATTCTGATCATAAGCGATGTATTTGTTTGATCGAACTAAAGTTTATTGTCATACGTTTTAAAATAAATACAAAAAATGCAAATGGAACTTATCATGGCTCCTAGGAGACGCATCATAGTTCAAAATCCTACTACAGTATTTGTTCAGTTGTTTTTTTTTATGTATTTCTACTACTAATAAAATAAGCATAGGTAGTGAAATGGAAAATGGAAAATACAGAATGGAAAATATACAGAATGCAACATTTTCTCCGGTTACTCAATTAATCATCAGAATAAATCGATAGAATACTCAATTAATAAAATAATCGTTAACCAGAGCATTTGGACAGTGAGTAAGTCAACAGCACTTTATGTAGTTTGGTACGGGATGCATTTCAGGTATAGTCTGAGAGGTTGCTTTCTGCAGGTTAATTAAATGAGAAGTTGATGATTGACACAATGTGTGTGGGTGCCTTTTGATATCATCAGGCTCTAACATTAGATCACTCTGCAGCCTGGTGAGATGCTGCAATTACTGCAATATAAGAATACCAGTGATTACAATAAAAAACATTCAGCCAAAGTGCCATGCCTCCTTTTCAGCAAGCCAGCATCAGTGGGGTGGAACAGCTTCTGTAAGGAGTCCAAGCCTTTTAACTCTCTGGTTCTCCAGTTCTGAGTCATTGGCATCGACGATCGCACCATGTCTCAGCGGGGAATTTTTCAAACCACTATTAATGCACTGTGCAGCGTAGCATGGCCAGGAGGAGAGGAAGAAGCAAGGGAGGAGGAGGAGGAGAAGGAGGGGTGGAGAAGTGGAAAGTTGTCAGGGGGAAATAAATGAGGTAAGAGAAAGAGTTGCTTTGGAAGGAGCTGAATGTCTGATAGTGATGGAAGAAAGGCAAATTTGTTGTAAAAGGCTCCTGAAACGTAGAAGGAAAAAGCAGAGGTATAAAATCTAATATCAAGACAGCCAACATTTTCCTGCTCATTCAACAGAGTTACAAGAAGACTAGCTTGGTCCATTTAGTAATTTCAAAGCATAAAAAAAATCTCTTTGGTTTCCACTAAGATACTGCAACTTGGCCATCTCAGTAAAGTAGCTTGAGGATGCATGTTCTGCGCGGATTTTTAAATGTAGTAAATATTTGTTTAAGTTTCGCTGCAGTGGTCTTATCATAATTGAGAAGAGCATCAATTAAAAAATAAATCTCACTAATTTTTCCACTTTCTTTCAGCAGAAATGCTATTCAGTCTTACAAATTACATTTCTATTCACCAAAAGATCTGTATCATTTTACTTGTATGCACCTATGAAAAGTCTTTTATACGTTCATGTTTCTTAGGTTTTACACCTCCTCCTTATATATACATTTTTTAAATTAGAAGAGTCAACTATGTAACCGTGTAGCTACTGTAGCCAGAGGCTACTTTGCAGACCTAGTGGCCGGTTAGGCTTTTAAAGAGTTAGCTTTAAAATGACATACACAGAGACGCTATATAAAAACAGCAATAAAGACTTAAGAGAAACCCAAAAAGACTCAAAATAATAACAGCAGGATACAGTACATAAAATAAAAATGAGAAAAGTGTGAGCTGTGCAAGGCCCTCAGAAACATGCCGTAACAACGTGACAACTGAAAATTTGAAATTAAGGTAAGAAACAACTGAAACCTGAGGGACACAAACTGGCAGTTCGGGCAGGGAGTCAACAGCCACCGAGGCGACCGCAGCTGTTTGTGAACATAATGTTAATCCGGTAAGACACTATTGAGCAGCAATACCAATCACAATTAAAAAAGGAAAGTTGGAAAATTGATTGTTTGATGCATGGATTTTACATAGATTTTAATTATCCCCTATTTTTTTTTACCTAAATCAACCATAACATTTCTGAAATAACTGTGGCAGGAACTACAGAGAGGAAATAATAATTAGTAAATAATTAGTCTAGTTGAATAGTTCAAATTTTTCTATTTTTAAGATTCTTCCACTATACAAAAACAAATACAGGCCAGCATGTTGTACACAAACCCTTGAAAAAGGCTGGGCAATGTGCACACCTCCACATTGTCCCTGAGAATCGGATTAATGAGTGGTGGGTGAGCAGCCGTGTTGTGCTGAAGCTGATTAATCTGCAGCTACAGCCTGCCACAGTCAACTACGGCTTTGATAAATGGGAGCTTAGAGTGCATTTGTTTACACCCGCTTAAATATAAAACACAAAATACACACATATATGCATTGATCCTCTAGGAGTTTGCCTCATTTTGCAGGTAGAGATAAAAAGAAGAACAGGTGCACAAAGGCAGCTTATTACAGCTGCACCTCGCTTGAATATCTTGAAACTGTACTTCTGAGATTTTGGTGAAATAATGTAATGTGGGTTTCTGTTTCCTCAGGTTAATGTTTCCCAACAGCAGCACACATTGTTTAACACCTCTTGTCAGCTGCCTGCCCATTTTCTCTGTCATCTGTGGAACAATAGAGATCCTGTTCAGACCTGGCATTAAATGCATTCCGGATAATTCAAATAAAAGTGGAGAGCTTTAAGCATGACCGTTCATGATTATCATTAAAATCTGCCTTTTTTTTTTTACTTACTGATTTTCACATCAGGATGATTGCATTTAGAAAAATCTTCCACCAATAATCACCGCAAATATTTTCACTAAGCTGTGTTTCAGAGAGTGCAGTTTCCATAGTTTTCTTTCTGAAAGCTTCAATGGTTTATCCATCCTTTATGGGAGGTGCAGAAGAATGTTGGGCCAGGGATGCTTTTAAGGGCTTTCAGTCAGAATACCTGATCGGAGCGGACCCCAGAATGCAGACGGACAGGCAGAATTCACCGTAAGTAAGAATGGCTTTATTTTAAGGAAACAAATAGCACTCACAAGTGAGGAATTAACAAAAAGCAGACGTAGCTGCCACAGACAATAAGGAGAAATGATCCGTAATGTTTCCGCGATGGGTTGACAGAATGATGGTGAATAAGAAACATAGAGACTGATTGCTTAGTGCAGGTGAACCGAATGAAGTTGATTGCTATAGCTGACAGAGACCGGGAGAACAAGATGTGAATGGAGCAAAACATAAATCCAAACTAATCAGGAGACGTGCAGAACATAAACTAGAAAACAATACTAGGAAACTAAAACACAACCAGGAAAATAATACTGGAAATAAGAATAACAAAAACCTAAAAACATCCACAAATCATGACACTTTCTGGTCGAAGTAGAAGCTGTTTCCACATTCTTGGCACAAAGTCCAGCTTGCTCCCAGTGCAGGTTGTTTACTATCTTCACCAGCACTGTCCCATGTAACCAGTAGCACTCATTCTGGTTTAAAGCCTTAGTTCTCAACCGGAAAAGGTGGATGCTCCCCCAATGTTCGAGGTAAATCTCTGTCTTAAACGAAGGAGCTCAAATATCTTGATGCATTGTTCAGAAATGGTGGTTTGACATATTGGGGGTAATGCGGGCAATGCATTACTGAATAACTGTCATGGTGATGAAAGAGCTTAGCAAAAAGGCAAAGCTCTTGATTGACTGGTTAGACAGTCACGTATCGTCATAAGGTTTAAATCAGAAATGAAAGAACAAGATGCCAGAAGCACATAAAAAGTAGGCCTTTATTATTTTCTATTGAAAACCCAACAGAACCAACGTCTGGTTGTTGGTTGATGGTCCAAGGTGGGGCGTCCAGGAATCTTTTAAAAAAATGTTCTATTCAGAACCATGAAAGATAAAACCATCCTCGGCTAATGTCCAATGATCTGTTCTGTGTCAATTCACACCAAACTGATAAGTGAAGGTAAAGGCTCTATCTTGTATCTGTTCATTGAAGCGACACATTGTGGCACCACTGATGTGTATTTCCTTTCAGAGGCATTATAGGCAGAATAGAGCCACTTATCCTCCACATAGAAGTAGTCAACTAGGGTGGTTCAGCCATCCGATCAGGATCTTGCTGGAGCAGATTATCCAATACATGACAATCCAAAGGGCTTAAGTATAAGGCAACCAGAGTCTTGTTTCATGTTGCCTCTTATCCAACAGGTTTATTCAAATATGAACTTGCTTTGATTTAACAGGCCACCTGTTTATGTAGCTGCTGCTTTGTTTCTCCAGTGTAGAGGTCTAAGCATTCCTCGCTGCACTGGACTGCATATACCACACCGCTGAGTTTGTGTTTGTGTGTTTTATCCTTGGGACAAACCAGTATCTGTCTGATTGAGCTTTAAAGTGCACCAGAATATTTCCATGAACAATGGCCTCAGTTTTCTGGATACTCCAGCCACATGTAGAATGACAGTATTCTTCTGCTTCTTCTCCTTCAGTGGACTGAGTAGAGCACCTTCTTGAAATTATGAATGCCTTAACACAGGCCCAGATAGGGTAACCACAGGTTTGAAGTGCTGTCTTAAAGTTCTTCTGATGACTACCAGTATGTGTTCTAGTGGATGGTCAGATACATAAAGTTGGTTGTTCAGGAGTTTATTCTGTGTTTTCCCCCAGACGCTGGTGTTATGGGCAGTCAGTGTTCTGGATCTGTGACCTTTGCGACCTCATCTCAAATAAGTGGTTGACAATAGATGCATTGACAGGAAAAGGCATTAGGTTAATAAAAAATACTACTGATATTATGCTTCTGGGACAATATTTGTAAAATAATGTCAGATTAAGAATTTGCCTTGCAGCAAAATATATTAAACAGTGAAAATTAATAAATGAAATAAAGAAACATTTGGCACCATGGCAATTAGCAGGCACTGCATGTATCTGTGATCAGTTATAGGGAGGATTAGGAATGAAAATGGGCCAAGATCAAATACAAGTAAGATCTACTTCATCTGTGTAGTTTCCTCATATCAGTGTTTAAACAATGAGCAACAATGAGGATACTAGAGGAAGCCGTGCACAGTCATGACTATTTATATACTAAAAACTATACCTCTACCAAGAAATGCTTGACAGAGCAAATTCACAATGTTGTAGGATCTGGAAACCTTCAGCATTTGAATCTGGACTCAGGCTATGGCTGTTAAAGATATTTCTACTAGATAATAAATCGATAAATTTAGTTTTACACACTTTTGGTTTCCATAACTGCTTATAATTAGCATAAATAATCATTATTTCATCTCAGTGTATCCAACTGTCTAACAAATGGCCCATCAGAGGAGAAAAAATCTTCATGCTACACTGGAGCTTCCGAGTTGATATGCATTTCTGTTACTGTAGTCTGTTTGACTCACTTCCTCTGTGTCTTTTTCTCCATTAAGCAGCAGCATTTTTAAGACAGCAGCCGGCGGCAGCCTGCAGAATTTATTGTCTACGCGCTGAACGGCTGTTGAGGTTTGTTGCTGCGTGTCCTTGACCGTTCTGAAATAGAGTTTGTCACCTTTCATCCTTTTCTGGGCCTCATCGAAAACGCATTTATTATCCAGTGTGAGATCCTCCAGTTGCTGAAGGTATCTCGTCCAGAGCTGCACAGGCTTGGTGGTATTTTCAAACTGCAGAAAGGATTGGCCTGACAAGTGGGGCGGATGGAGCGGCAGGACACCAGCCACCCTTCATTTAATCACTAATATTACAGGATATCAATGATTCAGAGCAAGGCCTTATGACACCATATATCAATGAGGATTGTGAGTGAAAATTTCCCATATTGTAAGAGAAAAACCCAAATGATTAGACCCCACAGCTACAAAAAGAAATTGTATATTTTGAAATTAATTCTAGGACATCGTTATAAGGTTGGGATCACCACCATCAGCCTGAAAGTCATGCTAATAGAAGCACAGAAGAAAGACCTTTTATCATGTATTCTTTATATAGCCCACTGTATCATAATGTAATCTGTTTTTATAACCAAGCTGGTCTAGGGGCTCTCTGAAGTTATAAGAACTGTTAAATACTAAGCAATTATCAAAACTACATCTTTTTTTGTGTTTCTTTGAGAATGCAAGAAGAGGCTTCTGAAATAGAGAAATTTGGTAGTTTCAAAATAATTACTCATCCTATTATTTTCGAGGAAAATATATATTTTTCCAAGAATCTTCAAATATATAATGTTTTTTGTATTTACTGCCTTACTATAAAACTGTGGTATTTTTGCTAAATAATGTCATACTGGCTGATTCCTACTGTCTCAACCAAGCTTTGTCATTGTAAGTACGATGGATTACAGACTAATATCTAATTAAGCCCTAATACGCTTTAATGCATTTTTAATAGAAGCTGGGTGTTAAAGCCATATTTGCAGCCATGTCTGTTGGGGGTGGGAGGTGAGGACTGAGGAAGGGAGGAGGCTTCTTGGCAGCAGAGGCTGGAGGCGTTGATTCCTTTGGCAGGGGTTACAGCAGTGAAGCGACTGCTGCATACTGAAGTCGCTCAATGCTAAAATGTTGCACGCGCCTCGACACGCAGTGAAATGCATTCCCCATGCTGCTGTTTTCTGTCTGAAGAGGGAGGACGCGATTGTCTGTTTGAATTATGATCTGGAAAAGAGACTGCTTATTGATTTGCTACTTAGTGAAAGGGATGACTAGGTTTCCAAGACAAGTGAGATTGAGCACTACTGGCAGTCGAAAAGAGGTGATGGATGGATTGGTGGAAATGCAGGTAGATCTAAAAAAAAAATTGAATAGAATACATTTTTATATAGATTCATTACACAGAGTGAAATATTTCAAGCCTTTATTTCTTGTCATTTTGATTATTATGGCTTACAACACTGGAAACACATGATGTCACATCGGCTAATTACCCAAAACACCTGCAAAGGTTTCCTGAGGCTATAAATGTTTGCTCAGTCTGGTTCAGTAGGCTACACAATCATGGGGCAAACTGCTGACTTGACAGAAGTCCAGAAGACAGTCATAGACACCCTCTGCAAGGAAGGTAAGTTGTTGTCAAGAGGAAGATGAGAGATACCAGAACCAACAATGGAGATGGCCTGAAGGCTGCTATCAAAGTTACCTGGGCTTCCATCACACCTCAGCAGAACCACAGGCTAATGCCATGTGGTTCTGCCTCCATGCCACTCCTCACTGATGCAGTAATTCATGCGAAATGAGCCCCAACCAAGCACTGATTGCAAAGAAATGAACATACCTTTCATAAGCCTGAAATTTCTTTTTACAATATCCTTTTTTATTGATCCCATGTAATATTCTAATTTTCTGACACTGAACTTTAGTTTTTTTTCATCATTTGCAAGCCATAGTTATCACAATTACAAAAAAATAAAGGCTTGAAATATTTCACTACATGTGTAATTAATTTATTTAATAAGTGAGTTTCACATATTGAAATGCATGACAAAAAATATTGAACTTTTCACCATAGTCAAACTTTTTTTAGGTGTACTTGTACGTTGCATTGAATGCAATGGAAAAAGTCTGGTGCAAGAAAACCAAATCCTAGCCTTGCTAATGCCTTCTCAATCATCAAAAGGTCACATGAAAAGTCTGACAAACACACTGAACAAACAGATAATCTCCTATCTCAGATACACGGCTGTATTTTCTTATAAATGTATTCATACTCACCGTTTGCTTACCTGCACATGGTTGTTTTCCGAAAGGGTTACATTTGTTAGCCTTGTTTATTATGTTACTGTGTTGGAAGAAAAAAACATATCCACATAATATCCCAAAGATTGAGTAGGATGCAAACTGCCTTGTTAGTCCAATTGGTAAGGCTTGGCCTGTTTTAAGTGACTTCTGTTAGTTAATGCCAAATGTGAAGACAACTGAATTACTTGCAGATTTTGTGCATGTCAGTTAGGCTCTGTGCAACGGAGGAACCCCAGAATGCAGACGAGCAGGCAGCGTGATGGTAAGCGAAAACCGATTTAATAAAAAACAAAAACTCACGCTCAGAAGAGGACAATAAACGGACAGGCAGGACAGGCTTGGCATGATCCACAAAACAAGACTTGAACATGATTTGAAAACATGACATGATATGAGAAATGTTTCCGCGATGACTAACTGAACAGGTGTGTATATATGGAGTGAAAACCAGGTGGAACAAGGAGACGGATTAACTTGGAGCAGGTGAACCTAATAAAGATAATTGACAGAACAAAACGTGGCTGGAGCAAAAACAAAGACTCTAACATACAAACAAAAAACAAACTTGACAAAACATGAACAAGACTAAAACATGACCAGAAAAATTATAAACAAAAGAACGATTCAAAACCTTAACTGTGAAAAACAAAGAAAAAACCAGAAACCAAAAACCAAACAACCCCAAATCGTAACAATGTCATTATCTACTAATTGTCACAGTAGGAAAGTATGAGTATGTGGTATGTAACTATTTGCTCACATGCAGTGGCTTTAAAAGAGTCAAATCACACTTCAGCAGTTTATATTTGTAAAGTTAAAAAAACATTAGAAAATTAAGTTCTAATCCACTGTAAGACTATTAGGAAAATATTTACTTACAGTCCAACATATGGGTCTGAAAACTGGTTCTGGTGCTTTAGTGGTGTCTTTAATTCTTGAGCTCTTGTCATAAAACACTTTAGCAAACATTAAGCCATCAAAACAGCAATACTTATATAAATAATGGGAAGTATTAAAATCCAGTTTCACAGTATTAGGCTCCATTGTGACACTACTAATAGAAGGCATCCTTTCTGAGTCGAATCCGTTTAAGTCTATGGGCTGCAGGTATCTGTCTTTCTATCTAAGTCTTTCTTACTAGAATTTTCATTTTCATATGTTATTATTTTCTCAGAAACCAAGAGGGATTCAAGCAGGCTTGCATTCCAGGCCTGGTTCAGCACCTTTTAAAAGTACTTGTGCCGCCTTGAACTTTCAGACATTTTGTCAGATTACAATGTGAGACACCAACACAGAGTAGTGCGTCATTGTGAAGTGGAAGGAAAATGATGCATGGGTTTCACAAAGATCCGAAGTGTGGTTTGGATTCCTATTTCGCCCTGATGAGTCAATACTTTGCTGAAGTACATTTTGCTGGAAGTATTCTTGGATGTGTCTCTATCAGCTTTGTACATCTAGAGATTGAAATGTTTGCCTATTTTCCTTGTAAAATAGCTCAAGCTCTGTCAGATTGGATGGAGAGCATCAATTTCCAAATCTTGCCACAGGTTTATATTTGGATTTAGTTCTGGACTTTGACTGGTCGCTTAAATATGCTTTGATCTAAACCACTCAGTTATAGCTCCGACTGATGTTGGTTATCCAGCTGAAAGGTTAACATCTGTAACGAGCATGTCCTTTCCTTCTGGGATTGGCACCATCCACCTTTCCATTAATTTTGACCAGCTTTCCAGTCACTGTTGAAGAATCCCCACAACATGATGTGTTCCAGGTGATATTATGTGTTAGTTTACCTCCACACAATGTTAAGTTCACGAAGTTAAAGTTGTTGTTCCGACCAGAGAAACTTCTTCCAAACATTTGGTGTGTTCCTGATATTAAACAGGACCTTTTATGGCTTGCTGCCATCATTTGCTGTTTACTGCCACTGTGCAGCTCCTCCAGAGTTACTATGGGCCTCTAAACACTTTCACAGGTTAAAGATCTCCTTTCCTGGTCTGTCACATCCATGTCCTGGTAGGCTTGCAGTTATCACAAACTTTTCCTGTTTTCTGTTTGATGTAGAAACTTTGGGATATTGTTTAATAATCAAACCCTGCTTTAAACTTCTCCATATTTTGACCCGTATTCTGCGTTCCTTTGTCTTCCTCAAGCTGTTTCTTTAACTAATGTGCTGTATTTGAAATCTTGTATCATTCTCCTAAGCATCCCACAGCATGACTCTGCCACTAGCATGATTTAACAAGGTGATGGTGTTGTTAACGTGATGTGCAGGGCTAGTGCCATGAAAACCTAATAAACGGCACAGTTTTTAATATATGATAAATTTCATATGTTTTCTTTAAAGCATCAAGTAGAAGTTTTGGGGCAAAAATATCCCTTTTGATGGGAAAAGTTGACAAAGCCCTGATCTAAAACATTGGCTTCTAAGGAACATTATGTTGTTCAACTTTACATTTTGATTAAATTTGTACATTCAAGATAAACCTAATCAAAATTTTATACATGAAAATGAAATTAATTTGGGAAAAGGGCAGAAACTACTTAGATATAATAAATGTGTGCTGAGTGGTAGTTTTTGTGAGTCCTAAGTCCTCTGTGTTCCTAATCTTATCTGAACCATTACAGCAAACCATTGAGTCTGTCCAAAAAGCTAAAAATCACAAGCAATTTATCAGTGCGTTTATAACTTGAACGAAAAGAAAATTGAATCGAATATTTCTAAAATTGAATACTTCTAAAATGTTTTTCCTTGGAGTTACTGTCGAATTGAAGCAGAGCTTCAGCAGGTATGCAATGAACTGCAGGTCATTTATTCGACCTCTTTGCAGCTGATGAGACATATGCACGATGTGTGGTGCAAAGCGGAAAGATTCATATTTTCAGACCATTAAACAGGGGATGTAAACGCTCCACATAGACATAAAATGGTCAAAATTGCATCTAAGAGTGAGTCAGTGCGCCACTCATTATGACCACTGGGAGATTTATGTTGCCAGACGGTCACTGAGTCGAGGAGATCCTCAGGAGCAACAAATAAACATATTAGTGTGATCAGTCGGGCTCTGAGAGCGGTGAAAATTAATCGTCGTCTGTTTCTAAGAGGATTGAAGGGCTGTTAGACCCAGGGTGACCTTGAAGAGCATCATTAGGGGAATGATTGACGTGGCAACTGTTACCGTTGGTAACAGAGACAGAGGGGAAGGGAGGGATGGACAGACAGGTGGGCTGTGAGCCAGACAGCAGGTGTGGAGAGCACCTGGGATGTTATGAATCATATCTGGCTTCATCAAAGCAAGATGTAACAACTTCTGAAGAGTTTTGGAAAAAAGAAGAGCTGTGTTGCCCGAATCAGAAGTTAGATTTCATGGTCATTTCTACAACAACATATTTTTTCAAAGCAGGTACAAGAGGGAAGGCTGGATGCATCAACAGGCATCAGAAGTGAACTCAATCACATCGATTAACCTTCAATGAGAATATGTACTGTATGTATCACAGCATTTTGTAAATAAACATTGGCACAGGAAGCTTGAGGCTGCCATGAGTGCATCCACCTTCTGGTGGCTTAAGGACATAGTAACCTAAAAAGGATTTTTTTAATAAAATAAAATGTAAAAAATAAACATTTTTGATGCTAAAGATGTGAGATGTATCAAGGACAAAAATAAAAAAATATTGCAGGTGAAACCAATTTTTTGTTTATGTACAGGCTAACATTAGCTTTGCTAGCCTGTAGTCTAGAGGCTAGCATAAGCACTGCAGCAGTTTCTACAGGAGGAAATAAAAGTTCCCATGAGCAACAAAGAGTTCACTTTAAAGAGAAATACCATGGCATTTAAATATCGCAAGATCTTGTGCTACAAAATTTTGCTGCACCCCAACTGTGTAGACATCTTGTCCAACAAATATCGACCATTTATGGTTTTACAAAGGTTGTTGCATTGGAAATGTAAAAAACGGTTCAAACAAAAGTGTGAGCCCAGGTTTTGTGCAAATTGGAACCACTGGATTGGGTAAGAAATACATTTCTACCTTACCTTGTCTTTTAGATTCTGGCCAATAGCGATAATAGCAATAAAAGGTGCTTGTGCAAAACACACTGAGCAGTTTTGTCTTAATGATCAGTGTTCAGGTTCAGAAATGTACCTGTGATGTCGTGCTGTTTGAAAGATTCGCTGTAGATCTGATGCTGACTGGGACAGTGCTTTTTCAGCCATTTGCAAACATCCTGCTGAGTCCACAGGGCTACTGGTTTGGACAGCTTCACGTATCCAGGCTGAATGAGAGAAAGAAAATAGACAAACAAATTTAGAAAGCATTCAATGACTGACCATTTTAAATCTAAATCATGGCATGGATCATTGGCCAAGCATTTTAAACCACCTCTAATTTCATTATATGTCGCTTCCAAGCAGCCAGACTTTCTTGTAATATTATAAACTGGTCTTAATCAATAGTTTTACTAATTACTGAAGGTCGTTTTAATTTTAACTGACAACGTTTTTCATATTTTAAATATTGTTATGGAAATTCTTTTATTTAGTGCTCTAAAGTGTTCCAAAGTGCTGTGAACTTTCATTTATCAGAAGTTTAATGGTTAAAACACATCCTGGAGGGTTGTGTCTGAGGAAGAGCAGATGGGTGCCCTCATAAATAGCTTTGTTACCTCTGACCCGAGGTGGGGTCTAGAGGACCATGTCTCCAAACTCTTTTAAGTTGAGGTAACACCCACATACTGTTTAAATACTGTCTGTAAACTGTACTCTGGGATCTGTTCCTCTGACTTGTCAGTGACAGGGTCTTCAAACGCTGAATGCCTTTGAATAAACTTATAAAGACAAAGTCCAGATTTTCTCTTGTTGTGAGTTAATTTCTCTCCCACTTTGATAAGAAAAATTCTATTATAATATAAATAGGGGTTATTAGAGAAGATAAAATAAAAAACCTGTTTAAAGCCTTTCTTCCCAGCCAACTCTTATGTTTTAATTGTATAGATAGTAACACTTCGTTTGCTAATTTCATAAAGCCTTGTCTTATGCAATTCAGAATTCACTAAAAAACAAACTGAAAACAAAATCAAATTTAATTTAATACAACAAAACAAGGCAAAACTAAATTGAATTCAGTTACAATGAGACTTCTTTTTGACCTGACAGATGACAAAAGTCCCAAACTTGAAATGAAATAGGGTAGAAATCAGGGAAGTTAAAAACGTATGAACAACTTGGCTACACAATGTCAGCAAAAAACCAAAGATGACGAAGACTCTTTGGACACAGATAGAACGTAAGAATATGACGGCCAGGTACGAGAGAGAAATCCAGGACATGAATCCAGGACTTTAAAGCTGGACTCAAATCAGATTTTACAAATTAGGAGAAAAGTGAAAAAAGAGTTTAACAGAAACAACTGCACATCTTGACATCATAGGCCAACCTGGTGCAGTAAACCAGAGAATTTGCAACACTGATAGCTCGAGCATAGAGGTAAAATATTTTCTTCTTGAATCTGTGAAAAACTAGAAGCTTTCAGGACCAGGTCACAGAGCAGAAAGGAAGAAACCAATGAAACGCCATCTTTATTGAGCCTGACAATATGACTCCTGAGAACAGAGATTTAATTCCTGCAGAGGTTGGCACACAGCAAGCTAACAGAGCTCAAAACAGAACCCAGAAACCAGCCACAAAGATCTGTTGTGGTGAACTTTCTTTAATATACAAGGTGGGTTTTTATTGCCGTCAAAAGTTAATTTTCATTTATGCATCCAAAATTTAAGAAACAAACCTCAACATGTAAAAAGAAAGGTTGTGGCTTATTTAGCCATTTAATGTTAACCACTGGTGTTACTTATGGTTGTGTCTTGGCTCCTATTTTCCTCTTTATAGAGGACAAAGAAATATGCTGGTAAAAACAAGCAAGTGTGTCATCAACAGCTTGCATACCATCATTACTAACTATTTTTGCATTACTTGGTGTGGGGTATTTTAGATAATAACTTCATCTAACTTATTTCTGTCTTGGCCCCAAACAGAAAACACCTAAAATCCATTTGTGGCCTATTTCACTGACTTCCCAGGTTTCTGTCTTTATTCAGAGTGAAAGCTGGCTTGTGAATCCTCTGATTTTAGGATAACATTCATCTGGAAGTGTACATTAATCCTGTCTGGTCTGTAAATTGTCTGAGCTCTCAAAAATGCATCCCTTTTATTCTATATCCTTGCAGTATATTTGTTCATTTGCATTTTCAGGGTGCTTCTGTTTGTGTGACTCTCTGTGGAGTACTTGCTGATTTGCTGGTGTTGTTAAACTAATGTTTTCTTAATTTGCTTATGTTCTGTACTTTCTTCAGCTGCAGCACACCGAGCTCTCTTGGCCAACATACAAACAGCTCATAAAAGTAGTTGAATAAACAGAAATATTCCAAAGCACTCAGATACGCACATACTGCACGGTACTCTGAAGCCTCTAACCGAAACGTTTCAACAGCAGGTAACGCCTTTTGATCCCTCCTTAAAGTGTCGGCAGTGCTTCTGATTTTGATTAAGAGGCTTCAAAAATTGTAAACCAACAGGTGATTACAATTTCACATCCACTCCCATCCACTTCAACCTGCTCTTTGGGCTGCTTTGTGGCACAGCATAGCAGAGGAAAGCCAAAGCCTATCTTCGGTTTTCCCTTCTTGCTGCCTCCATTATCTCTGCCCCAAATTCAGTCTCCTACAGTCCCTGTCAGATGGAGCGCATGTTCTCCCCACAGCTTTCACCTGTTTCTTTTCTTCCGCCACTACTCCCACTCACTCTATATCTAGCTTCCTAGAGAGAAAGAAATTGGGGGAGAGGCGCACGCTGGTTTGGGCATATGGTCGGCATCTCCGGCATGTAGGTGAAATGACAGACAGCCAAAGCGAGCAGGCAGGTGTGCAGGCGTGTAGACGAGGTTGTATCTTTTGATGCAAGTGTGCATGGATGGATGTTGAGCGTACTTTAGAGGGTGCTGTCACAGGAAGAAATCCCATTAACCATTAAACACAACTCAGCTCTTTGCTAATTAATCCTGACTGTAAGTCTGACAGAGTAGACAGGAAAGAAAATATAGAAAAGAAACAAGAAGAAGTGGGAGAGGAGAAGTGGATAGATGAGGCAGGGAAACAAAAAAGCCAAACCTGTGGAGTAGACTCAGCAGATTGACATGAGAGGCTCTCATTTTCCATGAACCCATTTGTGAGTCAATGGCCATCTGTGTTTTACATTCTGCACTGATTTAGCCCATAGCTGTTTTCCCTGAGCTGCTACAATAGGTGAGCTGGTGCCTTCCTGCCCATCAGCCAGCACAGCCAGCACAGCCAGCAGAGCCAGAAGGGCAGAGAGAGAGAGAAACAGTACAGAGAGGCAACAAGAGTACAATCAGGTTCAAAGAGCTGCGTTCAGGAGACGCCGAGCCAATTACTGGTTTGAGTGACAGCTCAGGGGTGAGAGGAGCTGCTCACTTTAACTTCTGGTACACATGTGGGAACAGGCACATGCATCAACATGTGATTCCCAGGTAACTAAAACAAATTCATGAATACACACATGCATATCAAGGCTGGGTCATACTGTGTTTCCCGGTATCTACAAATAGCATGGGGTACTCTAAATATCATCAACACAGAGGGGTGAATGAAAAGCATAGTTGTTTGAATCTTTCTACTATCTTGTCACTAGAAGAGTCAACTAGGGTCCTTCTGCCTGCATTGGACATACCTGAGGAGATCTGCGGAAAGCTTTTGTTTCGCTTCAGTTTTGTCTGATGAAGAACTGAATACTTAGAGTGGTTGCTTAAGACAAACAGACACAATCTCAGGTATGTTTAAAGGCAAGGTAAATTGTGCTAAAATCGTAGTTGTGATTTTGCTGTCCTGATATAAGGATTTTACCACATCGCAGCAATTTAGAGAGCTCAGGAAAGACACCAACAAAGCTAAAGCTATTTTTTACAATACAAGAATGCCACAGAAGAAGCTATGGGTTACACTGAGGAAAATCAAGCAGAAGCAGAGCTCAGTAAAACCCACTGCGATCACAGAAATATGACATCAGCTTTCCTGTGTTTGTGAACTGCAAACATAACATTTAATCGGGTCTGGGAGCATGTGCACCCTGACATGTCTCCTATTACCCGATAAGTACAAAAAGCTTGTAGGTAAATATTTTACTAAAAGAAAGTATTTTACTTACTGAATGTAATGCACAGATATGTCTATGTTGTGCAAGTGTGTTTATGATTCTTCCACTTATATGGCTCTTCTCCTGACGTCCTGTTGTGTGGGAGTATTAATGTCTCCTCAGTAATACCTACTTTGTAAAAAGCAAACTGCGGGTAGAGTGTAGTAATTACTACAGTGTGCTTGCTCCATTATCAATGTGCAAGTATATTTTTGTATTAGCTATTCTTTTTAAAGTCTGACAACAGATTGTAAACACTGTTGTTTACAATCTGTTGTCAGATTGCACACCCCCACAACAGATTGTAAACACTATCTAAACCAGGCCACACCAAAGCAATGCAAGAATGGCTGATATTGATGGCACCAGTCTTGAAATGGCCTATGCATATTTTTTAGGAGTGAGAAACGGATTAGGATTACCAGTGGTCAATGGTAACCCCGGTGAGGGAATTTGGGGTATATGGAAATCAATGTTCACAATTCATGCACTTTCCCATACAAGAGCATACCAACAACCACCGCTGGGGCTCAGACAGTGCCATCACCAGATCGGTGCTCATTACTTCCATTTTGCACATTTTAAGAAAAAAATTAAAAAAGTCTATTGTGCATTGCTTATTTTGCACCATTTTCATTACAAGAGAACATTAAAATCCTTTCTTCATGTATGCTAATACCATTAACTAGGGTACAATCTCAGGAACGCCTAATCCACCACAAATTACAATACATCTTTGCAAACACAGCGATCTGATCTTAAACCTTCAAAGGTATCCGAAACTATGAGTATTACTCATGTTACCGTAGTAACAGAACAAAGGCATAATAAAAATTGAAGTTCAAAGCCTTTGGGAGAACATCCAAACCTAGGTTTGGGATAAGCTTATGCACGTTATTGACCACAGTCGTATGCCTGTAATCACACTCTGATATTAGCATCTAAAGCTTCAATATGATAGCACTACATCAATAAAGAGGCCATAATTTTGTAATGAAAATTATTTCCAGAGATCTTTTGGCCTACTTCATGTTGTCAGACAGGTTTAATTCAATTCAATTCAGTTTAGTTATATAGCGCCAATTCACAACACATGTCATCTCAAGTCACTTCACAAAAGTCAGGAACATACATTTCAATTAATCCTAACCATTAAACAGTGCAGTCAGATTCAGTTATTTATTCAAATTGGATAAAAAGTTTTTCTATCTAAGGAAACCCAGCAGATTGCATCCAGTCAGTGACTTGCAGCATTCACTCCTCCTGGATGAGCATATAGAGACAGTGGACAGTCACTGGCGTTGACTTTGCAGCAATCCCTCATACTGAGCATGCATGTAGCGACAGTGGAGAGGAAAAACTCCCTTTTAACAGGAAGAAACCTCCAGCAGAACCAGGCTCAGTGTGAGCGGCCATCTGCCACGACCGACTGGGGGTTAGAGAGAACAGACCAGAGACACAAAGAGAACAAAGAAGCACTGATCCAGGAGTACTTTCTATGGGAAGGAAAAGTAAATGTTAATGGATGTAGCTCCTTTAGTCGTTTCACCTAGAAAGAAAGAACAGATAAACTCTGAGCCAGTTTTCAAGGTTAGAGTCTGAAGAGACCACATAGAGTTAGTTACAGTAGAAGCTCAGTCAGTAGCTATGTCTAGGAGAGAGAAAGGGTTAAACACTGAAAGACAGGGCCATGTGGATCATCGGTAGAGGGTGAGCATTAAGTTGTTGCCAGCAGAAGCTCGGACGATGCCCCTCTCCAGAAAGGTGTCACAGGTAGACACAGTCAGGCCAGGTGTAGCTTCTAGGAAGAGAAAAGAGAGAGAACGCTCCATTTCATTCTTCACATTGAAATGGAACACAGCTTTCCAAAAAAGTGAAGTTCATTTATGATTTAGCAAGAGGGGTGATTACTTTTTCACATAACAGCCTGCTTGGTGTGGTTAACATTTTTCCCATAATAAATGAATCTAAATAAATAAATTAAAACATTATTTAAAAACTGCATTTTGGATTTACTCTGGTTTTCTTTAACTGGTGTTAAAATTTGTTTGATGAACTGAAACATTTTAGTGTGACAAAAAAGCAGAAACACAACACAGCACACTCGTAAATTTACAACTCTAGACCAGCTTTATCCCAGCGGATTGTGCTTTTACTGTTGTATCGGAAACAACCAATTAAAGTGTAAAATGCCCCAAAGTAAATGGAACAACAGAATACAGCTTCCAAAGTTATCATAGAGAGAGATCAATACCTCACTGATGGAAGTAGGAACTATACAGCAGAACTGAAACTAAACTCCATTGCTTAAAGCTAGGCAGAGTAAAATAAACACCACAGTAAATCTATAATAAACTATATAATCTCAGCTATTGTCTGAAAACTGCAGCACAGATGTTCATTTCTGGTTTATGTCGATTTACTGTCTTTATTCTATCACTCACTGTCAGATGAATATTGAATATTTTACACCAGCACTGTCACATACTGCCCTCTGGTGTCCCAACACAACACTGCAGCCTGATCTGAATAAAGTGCAGGGCAGCAACCAGAGGAGCAAGGCCCCTGCCACGATTGCCATGTTGACTGAGGGACAGGCCGCTTGAGGCAAAAAGTCCCATGTTATCTGCAGCATCTCCACTGTGCAGCTAATTAGCCCCTCTTTTGATCCGCCTCGCTCAGTCTCTCTCAGACCAGAACTGGCAGGAGATGAAACCCACCCTTAATTAATCTGTGAGATACATGAACAGGGGGTTGAGGCCGTGACGTGTGTGAGTGGAACGGACAGCTGTGCTGGATGAATTACTGAGCCTTCATATGGAGCCTCTGTTTGAAATTGGATTTCCAGGCAATTCCAGCTTCACCCGAACACAAAGAGAGTGCAGGAGAACCTTTCAGGGGCCCCGACCTTGAGATTCGGCAGGGTCTATGAAGCATAGCGGGGCGTGTTAAAGGCAAACAAGATAAACTCACCTTGAGCTGGGTATTGATTGATACCGAGATGTGATGATTTGCTATGGATGTTAGCTCCATCCCCCCCCAACTCTAAATGGCTTTTTATACATCATGTTTAATCTGTGGTGAAAGCTCTGACTCTACACAAATCCACGCAATGATTCATTGGCAACCCGGGATTCAGAAAGCGATACGGCTGATGTGATTAACCAAAATATAGCTGCTCTGAAATACAAACATTAAAATGTATGTAGATTTAATCAGTCAAGCAAAAGATGATGGCATATTGCTTTTATGTTGTTTAGTCTTGATCCCCTTCATTTAAATTCCAACCCCACAATGCTGTGCTTTCCTTAATTTCTGTTAAACTCAAACATTGTTCGAGTTTCACAGAAGTGGGGGGTGAAAAAATAAAACATGACTGTTAGGTTAATTGGTCTCTCTAAATTACCCTTAGGTGTGAATGAGTGTGTGCTGGTTGTTTGTCCTGTATATCTCCGTGTTGCCCTGCGATGGACTGGCGACCTGTCCAGGGTGGACCCTGCCTCTCGCCCGTAGACTGCTGGAGAAAGCCACCAGCTGCCCCATGACCCACTATGGAAGAAGCGGTATAGAAGATGAATGAATGAATCAAACCTATTTAAAGTATAGGGATTTTAATTTGACAGACCTACACGGAACGGTAGATAATAGTGAAGTTGAAGGAAAATTATGCATACTTTTTAGGAATGAGGTGGGTAATTCTAAGTTTAAGGCCAAAAAGAAAGGATTAACCATATCGAAACAACACTACAGTCATATTCAATGAATCAGAATATGCGTTCCAATATGGCTTGTTTGTCAGATGAAAAGTACCTTTTGAAGAAAGCCTTTAAGTAGGTATTATACTTTTTATTAAGTCCACATTACTGGTCTGAAGTAATATTCGGATCTTAAATGCCGTGTATCAATCAGCTGTAAAACGAAAATCATCATAATTAAGAGAAATAAAGGCTTGAAAACATCAGTCTGTGTGTAATTAGTCTATTTAATGTGTTTCACTTAATGAACTGAGTTACTGAAATAAATGGACATTTGAACAATATTTTAATTTATTAACTGGGTCTGTATTAGTTATGGTGGGAGATTCTGTCATCAGCATTTTTTAAGTATATTTACAACAAAGTGTGGAAAATGTTCAAATGTATAAAATGATCTCATCGTTTATTAATAAATCAAGTGCAACTACTTTCAAAACCGATGCAACAATACAATCATACTATAGTGATATTCATTATTAGTATATACAGTGTAATACTGTAAGTAAGTATTTATACCATATCAACTTTTTCACATTTTGGCAGATGTTACGCACAAACTTCTGTGTATTTAATTCAGATGTGATAGGTAAAAACAAAGTAATGTATGAATGAAATGGCGAAGGAAAACTAAACGTGTTTTTCTTATTTCTTAAAACAAAAAATTGTCCGATTCATTAAATTTGAATATTATTGAAAGGTTAATTTATTTCAGTGACTTTGTTCACTAAATGAAACACATGTAGATTAATTACAGACAGACGGATGTTTTCAAGCCTTTATTTATGTTAATTATTTTCCACATAAAGCTAATAAAAACATGACATTTAAGATTAGAATATTACATCAGACCAATAAAAAACATTTTTAATAAAGAAATGTGGGCTAAATGAAAAGCTTGTTTATTACCTGCTTAAAGGTTGATATTTTCAAAAGGCACTTTTAATCTGAGGAAAATTGTTGCTGCACATCACCCTGATCACAAAAGCCTGAAACATGGTAGTGGCAGCATCATCCTGTGATGATGCCTCAGAAGGGACAGGTAGGCTTGGCAGATAGGATGATGGATGGAGCTAAAGGCTGGACAATCCTGAAAGAAAAACCGCTAGAGGCATCAAAAGACTTGGGACTGGGGTGGAGAGCAACGACCTTTACACCTAAAGGTATAATGGAATGGGTTAGATCAAAGGCTATTAATGTGTTAGAATGGCCTAGTCAAAGTCCAGACCTAAATCTAATTGAGAAACCGTGGTAAGACTTGAACATTGATGTTCACAGACTCTCTCCATCCAGTCTGACTGAGCTTGGGCTAGTTTGCAAAGAAAAATGAACAAAAAAGTTGGTCTTTAGATGGAGTCAAGACCCTATTGTTCACACCCTGTGTTTACAGTTGAACACTACTTTGCTTTGGTCTATCATATAAAATCCAGAGAAAATACATTATGGTTTGTAGCTGTGATGTGACAAAATGTGAAAAAATCAACAGTTAGTAATACTTTTGCAAAAACTGTATGATTAAAGCTGAAAAAAATAATTTACCCCCAGCTAAATATAAGGCATTTACTAGAGTTTGAATTCCACCTCCAAAATAGAGCAGCTTGTGTTCATATTTTAGATAAGATGGCTCTCTGAAGATAAATCAAATTTTGATGAATTTAATTTGAAAATTATATTCCAAAATGCAGCACTAGCTAAATGCAGTGTCATTCTTTAATAACTGCACATAACTGGAGCCTCAGATACTCTGGGCCGTTAAGTCACTGTGACCTTAATTGAAGTTAACATGCTCTGGCTCGGTTTAGCTCAGCTTCTGCATGTATTAATGGATGCTTTTAGGCAAGAGGTTGTGTTGCCTAATGGAACATATTAGCATTATTCATATTCTAAGCGTTAATGCACTTGATCTGTTGGAATCTCTCCAAAAGAGTGTGCATGTTAACTCTAATGCAGACACTTGACACTGAGATGGCAAGCTGTGAGTTCAATTACACATTATAGTGCAAAGGTTTTAAACCAGTGCTAATTTTAAATTAAAATAAATATTTTAATGATTCACTAAATACAGTGTGTATTTTAAGTGTTTATTTTTGTTAATTTTAATGAATATGTCTTTCAACGGATGAAAACCCAAAATTCAGTTTCTCAGAAAATCAGACCAATGAAAAAAGGAATTTTAATACAGAAATATTAAAAAAACTTGGTAAAACACAGTGCATCAACACCTAATAATTACTATCTGGAATACTAAGTGGAACCTTTCCACTGGACCTCAAGCAGTTTTGATATGCCTTTCCACTCCCTCTTCTTCCAGACTCGGGGACCTTAATGTCCTAATGAAATACCACTTCACTTTCATCTGACAAAAAGACATTGGATCATTAAGCAACAGAGCCCAGTCTGTTTTCTCCTTAGCCCAGGTGCGATGTTTCGTACATCTCTGGTTCAGGAGTGGTTTAAAACAAGGAGTGAACAACTGTAGCCCATGTTCTGGATACATCTGTGTTGTAACTATAAGCACTGACTCCGGCTGCAGTTCACACCTTGCAAACTCATGAATGGACTTTGCTTCACACTCCTATCAATACAGTTATTCCTCTTCCTTTTCACCACTTTTTCCTTCCACTAAACTTCCCATCAAAATGGTTGTATACAACATCCTAAACAGACAGCTTCCTTAACAAAGTCCTTTTGTGGCTGATCTAATATTTACAAAAAGGCTTGAAAACTATCAGTTTCAATTTTTGAATTGTGTTGAAATAAATAAACTTTTCAATGAAGAAAAACTTATTTAGAAATAAGTCAATGACTCTACTCAGTTATATTACATATAGTGACATTAATTACAATTTTTTATCATTAATTAGTCCTTCAAGCTCCACCCTGACGATTCAGAATAATATAAAACTGACTACCTCCCTACTACTTAGTGCTGTTTTCAGGAGTAATTTCTACACCGATAATCTGGTTTTACTTCAGTAAAAGCAGTGGAAGCAGAAAAGGATCAACAATGGCCTCAGAAAACTACTTTTGTTCTGCAAATAGGTTCCTGAAAGGGAAATGCAACTTGTATATTAAGTGAATCACAGGCTCTGTCTGGTTTTTAAGTGGCTCATCCAAGATTTACACCAAGCCCTTCTCTCATTCTAAGTGCTTCCTCTTGCTCAGACTGACAGCTGATTACCTGATGTTTTACTCAGAGAAAGGAGAACATGAGCGTGTGTCTGTGTATCAGAAGCAGTCACGCCTGCCTCCATCCCACCATCAGTCTATTTCTGGAGAGAAAGTAAAGGATCACTCTGTGTTCTTGATAACTGATCTGAACATGCAGGAGCAGCTGACAGACTTGCAAAACAGGCTTTTATCAGCCTCTTTCCTGGTTTATTCAAAGTCAAAGCTGAGATTTGAACAGTGTTTCACATGCAAAGGTGAACAGAGACTTTACATTATAACAGACTAAGTTAGATAAGTATAATAAAAAATGACCATAAGCATATTAAAAACTAGCAGTTTTAAATAAAAATGTATAGCTCCATTTTTCCCAGGAACAGCAGAGAGTTTTTTATGTACTAGACTCTTACCCGGGTCAGCTCGGACTCAGAGACGGAGCGGTGAGGTGGGGAGCGGCGGTGGTACGAAGGCCGGGGGATCTCCTGGTAGCTTGGGCTGTCGTCGTCCAGCAGGACAGCCTCGCTGTCCACCAACTCCTCATCCTCCTCCAGCTGAGATGTCATGTCCTCGGGACGCAGCTGGTGGTTGATGCCATTTTGGCTCAGGTTGCAGTGAACAGCTGGGTGGGTTGGAGATGAAGGAGAAAGTGAGTCAAGAGGAAAGGTAACCATTTTCTCCTGCAACCAAAAAGGTTTCGAGGAAAAACTCATCCTAAGCTGTATGAAGCCTGGTTAATGTGTACCATTGTGAGAGGATATGTAAGACAGACAAGGTTGTATAAATGAAGAAGTTATGAATAAAAGCAGTAATATAAATGCAGTCAGTTACTGAATCTGTTAAATGTTTAGTATCACAATAATTTTAACAGCCCAATGAACACTAGATGGCAGCAGATGGTGAGAAATAAAGAATCCACATCATGAATGTCTCAAGTCAGTACAGCACAGTTTACAGTCTGATATTACTCTGAAAACAGTGTTGAACATATTAGAACTAATGTAGACACTGTAAGGCAGTAAATACAGAACAGCCCAGTGATTGTGGATAAAATGTATATTTTTCTTCCACCTGTAAAGATGGAGGTTTTTTTATGCCATTTGGAGCAGAGTCGTCTGCTTCTACCTCCCTCATCTGTCCGAGTACTGCTGCTCACTGCCACACATTTCTCTTGCTCATATAGGAAGAACCACAGTTCCTCGCTTATGAGAAAGACAAGTTCTAACATTGGTGCCGTTATGTACTAGATTTCTTTGATGGTATAGTTGGGAGACTAAGAGTATCCGTTCTGTGAAGCAGCAGACTGCAGGTTACTGCTGTGAGAGCTAATCTAACAGGGTTAAAATTGCAGAGATATGAAACACTTTGAGGCTGCATGATTGAGCTCAACATTGCTCAATATTGCTATGATTATACCAATAAGGATTAATCAACATTTTGACTATTTTCTTTCCTGTCCTTCACTGCAGTTTCCCCAACATTTTTTCTAAGCTCTAGTATCTTAGCTACTAAAATATACATATGGTGTGCATCAAGGGCAGTTAGACTAGTGAACTGTCCAAATATATTATTGGCATGCAGAACATGTATGGATGGCACTTGAAATATTACATACAACCAAAAATTGCATCCAAGCAGTCATTTGCAATTGCGATATTGTAAATATCGAAAATGCGATGATAATTGTAATTCAATATATTTTACTGCTCTAAAAAATTTAAATAATGACAACTTGAATATATTTGATAACCATTACTGCATTCCGAACAATTATAGCAAAAACTAGTCGGAGCCAGTGGCAACCTATCCTGCTAAGATTAATTGATAACCAAAGCAGATATCATGCAAAATGACCGGAAACAGAAACTGAACCAGGCTCCTCCTGAATACATTTACATGGACCAGATCCTTCTTTACACTGTGAAAAAAAGACTTTTTGGAGGCACCACAACCTTGTTTACAGTGTAATAAACTTGTATGGACCCGATCTAGCTTACACTGTAAAATACTGTAAAATATCTGTTTTCTAATCAATTATACAACCAAATCCAAGGTATATACACCCATAGGAATATTAATCCATTAACTAGGTGTCATCTTGTTTGTTGTTTTGCTATAGAGTAAAGGTACTTTCTCTACCAAATGGGTACTAAATTGTCTTCTACAGAAAGGTTTTGCCCGAATTAACACAATAAAAATATGATCATAGTGTAACTGGTTATATTTTTCTGATCATAATTACAAAAGATCCTTATGCTTTCAAAAAGGTTGCTGCAGTAACAAAAATGGTATTAAGTACTTTACTTTTCTTAGTATTGTATAGAGTCTAAAATGTTTCTATGATGACAATGCTACTACTGTTAAAGTAGGTTAGTTTACTGCACTTTGCATGGAATAATCTTACTCCATCCATCCTTAGACATATTGATCCATCCATCCATCCATGGATCAGTAAACAGATCTATCCATGCATACATCCATCTAAGCCATCCATTTATCTTTACAGTGCCTTGCGAAAGTATTCGGCCCCCTTGAACTTTTCAACCTCTTGCCACATTTCAGGCTTCAAACATAAAGATATAAAATTCTAATTTTTTGTAAAATCAACAACAAGTGGGACACATCGTGAAGTGGAATGAAATTTATGATGTGTCAAATTTTTTTTAACAAAAAAAAAACTGAAAAGTGTGGCGTGCAATATTATTCGGCCCTTTACTTTCAGTGCAGCAAACTTACTCCAAATTTTCAGTGAGGACTCTGAATGATCCAATGTTGTCCCAAATGACTGATGATGATAAATGAATCCCCTGTGTGTCATAAGTCCCCGATAAATGCACCTGCTCTGGGGATAGTCTCAGGGTTTTCTGTTCAAAGCGCAGAGAGCATCATGAAGACCAAGGAACACACCAGGCAGGTCCGAGATACTGTTTGGGGAAAATTTTAAGCTGGATTTGGATACAAAAGATTTTCCCCAAGCTTTAAACATCCCAAAGGGGCCTGTGCAAGCAATCATATTGAAATGGAAGGAGTATCAGACCCCTGCAAATCTACCAAGACCCGGCCGTCCCTCTAAACCTTCATCTCGACCAAGGAGGAGACTGATCAGAGATGCAGCCAAGAGGCCAATGATCACTCTGGATGAACTGCAGAGATCTACAGCTGAGGTGGGAGAGTCTGTCCATAGGATAACAATCAGTCGTACACTGCACAAATCTGGCCTTTATGGAAGAGTGGCAAGAAGAAAGCCATTTCTCAAAGATACCCATAAAAAGTCGCGTTTAAGGTTTGCCACAAGCCACCTGGGAGACACACCAAACATGTGGAAGAAGGTGCTCTGGTCAGATGAAACCAAAATCGAACTGTTTGGCCACAATGCAAAACTATATGTTTGGCGTAAAAGCAACACAGCTCATCACCCTGAACACACCATCCCCACTGTCAAACATGGTGGTGCCAGCATCATGGTTTGGGCCTTGCTTTTCATCAGCAGGGACAGGGAAGATGGTCAAATTGATGGGAAGATGGATGGGGCCAAATACAGGACCATTCTGGAAGACAACCTGTTGGAGTCTGCAAGAGACCTGAGACTGGGACGGAGATTTATCTTCCAACAAGACAATGATCCAAAACATAAAGCCAAATCTACAATGGAATGGTTCACAAATAACGTATCCAGGTGTTGGAATGGCCAAGTCAAAGTGCAGACCTGAATCCAATCGAGAATCTGTGGAAAGAGCTGAAGACTGCTGTTCACGAACGCTCTTCATCCAACCTCACTGAGCTCCAGCTGTTTTGCAAGGATGAATGGGCAAGAATTTCAGTCTCTCGATGTGCAAAACTGATAGAGACATACCCCAATCGACTTGCAGCTGTAATTGCAGCAAACGGTGGCGCTACAAAGTATTAATATTAATATAAATATTGCACGCCCCACTTTTCAGTTTTTGATTTGTTAAAAAAGTTTGACACATCCAATAAATTTCATTCCACTTCACGATTGTGTCCCACTTGTTGTTGATTCTTCACAAAAAATTAGAATTTTATATCTTTATGTTTGAAGCCTGAAATGTGGCAAGAGATTGACCAGTTCAAGGGGGCCGAATACTTTCGCAAGGCACTATTGTAGTGTTTTATGACTTTTCACTTATTTAAACATTGAGTTAGCATGCAGAATGGGTATGGAACTGGGACACAGCTGAGGTTTGCAGAAGACTTAACAGAAAGCAAAATACAAGTTCAAAAACAAAAGCAATAAATACCATTCTTGGTTGATCGTTTGAAGAAAAGAAAATTTTTATTTAACACCAAATGTATATATTTATTTTTAAAATTTCATTACAATAGTGAAGTCAAATTCCTTGTTTTTGTGCAATAGAGCCTGACCAATAGAGCTGATTTTGATTGTGATTTTGATGATTTCTCTAGTCAGGAAAAAATGCTACTAACTACAGATTTTAGATTGTATAGTATTAATTTTGTTCCAAATTGTTAGAATTAAAAATTTGCATTATTGGTTGTATTTCAGGAGGGGCTGAACACAAAAGATTTAGCATTAGACAAAGAACAAAAGAAGAATATCTGGAGACGGTTTGTATCATTTTTTTTATATACTTCTGTTATTTTTCTCTTTTTCCATAAAGTCTTTATTTTTAGTCTTGGGTCTCTATGAAGTGTGAGGCCAAAACACTATTTTAGTTTCATCAGGCAGCGAGGCGGGCACAGAACCGACAGCCAGCAGTGTGACTTGTTACGCCTGACTCAAATAGACTGTCATCCTGCAACCTGCCCACTTCTTCTGAAAACGCTGGCAGGTTATTTATGTGAAAACAGGAGCCAAAAATTATTTTTCATCACACCTGAAGGCTGCTTTGATTTCTGCTGCAGCTGTGGGTTAAAGGTTGGAGGAGCTACACATTCTGCTTCACTTAACAAGCTAAAAGAGAGTGTGCATGAAATCAGAGTTTATAGCCATTAGATAGTCTAAAACTAGGAAGAAAACAGTGAATCATGAGACTGTATACCAGATATAAATACTGAAATGTTCCTAAAAGCATGGAAGTAAAAACGGGACTGTCTGGGCATATAAAGCTGATAATAATACAGCTCTACATTGGCCAAACACGAGCAGTGAGCAGAAGAAAACAACCAATTTGAGAGGGATTTTAGACCACTGCCACTGACCAATTGCAGCAAGCTTGAACAATTCAGATCAAACTGGAACAAACAATAACAGCAGCAGCTACATCTGCAACAGTTGTACCATATATGAGGAGCAGGAGTGTCAGATCCACTCAGGATAGTCTGCTCTCCTCCCCAAAGCAGAAACACAGCATGAGGCACTGAAATCTGCTGAGTCACATCTTTTTAATTAGAATATTTCAGCATATGTTGCAGATTTACCAGTAGGCATCGTCTGCTTGAACATTAGAGGTCTATATATAAAAAGAAACCATGGAAATTCAAACATATCATCAATAAATTTAATAATAAAGTATCACTTTAGATACGAGTATTTCTGAGACCTTTAAATCTTTAATAAATTCGAGTAGATTTGTTATAAAAAATATTTCGCAAAATTCTCAATAACAATGCAAATGGGTGTTTAGGTGTGCCATGTATTCTATTTTTATGCATACAAGTATTTGGGAGGGTTATGATGCACAAAAAATAAAAGATAAAACAAGGCTATGCTGTACACTGTGTTGTTTTGTATTCTTTAAAACATCAAATTACCAACTTCATTGTTAAAAATCAAAATTTTCTGAATTTTCTTGTATCAGGTTTCAATGGGGCAAAGGTTTTGCAAAAACTAAACACTGACTTGTAAGAAACAGACACGGTATTACACTGGCTTTTGCTTTCAGTGGCTTTTGCTTTCAGTCAGTTTCGATACAGTTTGCCCCTACAAACAATCACAAAACTGGGAAAGTGGAGGATATGAAAATATTATACCAAAAATATCTATCTGCAGGAGGTAAACAATGTTTGAAAGTCTTGTTGGGATCCCAGAGTCATGCCTATAAGACCTGACAGAGGCATCTTTCTTCAGTTCATCATGTCCTGCAGCAATTCCAGACTCCGATCTGAAAATTACTTTTTTAGCAAGCTCTGCAGAGGCTCAACGGACAGCCATGTTGGAGAGATCTAAGCTCAATGCAGCATTCTGCTACAACACTATTCATTAGTAATCACATTATTCAAAAGCAAAGTGTTAGTTAAATTTACTTGAGTAACTTTTTGAGAGAAATGTACTTCTAGGAGTAGTTTTACTGCACAGAATGTTTTACTTCTACTTGATCAGAAATATATTTAAGTAGTGCTATATTGCTTGAGTACAATTTTGTCTACTCTACCCACCTCTGATTTTGAGCAATGTCATTTGAGTCCACATCTGCTGCTGGGAGACTCTGTCCAACTGGCTAAACATCCCATTAGCATGTAAAATGTTCATGACACTACATATATCAGCCTACAATTACTGCACTCCAAACAGTCCTTTGCAATAAGAATATTGTACACACTGATCTTTTTGATGGTCAAGTCGATATATTTGTGGCATGTTGTGTAGCCTTCGTTCATGCATGATTTATTAGAACAATAAAGAAAACCTGAGCTGATTTTTCAGAGAAAGTGAGCTAACGTTAGCTTAGCATCTCACCTCTCCTCAACAAAGGGAGATGTGGGTTTACGGAAGACTTTTTGTAGCCGTATGTGATGAGTGAGATAGTTCTTTAGAAATAACTGATAAAGTTACACATATTTTAGAGGAATTGTTGTTAGAACATTAAATCAGCTTTCTAAAACCCAGCTAACCCCATGTTGGAGCAGAGGAGTCTAGCCAGAACTATGGGAAAAAATGTCCCTCTCAAATAAAAGAAATGAAAAAAAAGCACACTGAAGCAAATCAATTAATCACAATACTAGAGTAATGCTGGAAACGACATTACTGAAATAAGGTGTGAAATTTCAGATCATATCTGAAGATTTTTGTTCTCATATGTAACACGAGCTGCTTTTATAATAAAAAATAATTTTTAAATAACTGATAACTTCACCTAACAGTTTTGCAAAAATTTAAGTCGTTTTATTGGACTGTTAAATTTTTTATGAAATAGCCATTTCAGAAACATAAAATGTGGAATTCTCAAAACAATCAAACAAAAAAACTGGGGCTTTGTATGAAATTTAGGCCCTAGGTTTGGGCAAGTTATTAAAGACATTTTAATGTGCATTTTTCACACATGTTTTTTATGTATGTGTATTTGTAAGTTTGTGTCTTGTTGCACTTTAGCTATATTTTTCTATGTTGCTATTTTTCTGTGAAACAACTATGATTTCATATTTTTACCATATCACTCACCCTATAATTTGCTCAAGGGGTGAAGCATAAGAACCACCATTACATTTTTCAGTGCTTCAAATTGTTTTTCTTTAACTTTTTAAAATAAGATGACCCACTTATCAGCGGCTGTATTCTCTACCAGACCTCCTGTGATGACATCACCATCCCATACATTTTTGCTCGCCGTTTCATTCTGGAGGTGCAAGAATTGATGTTTCTGAATACGCTTCAAGGCAAACTGCCAAACAGCAAAAAGACAGCAGCATGAAGGCACAAGGTCTTGGTCCACAGCCAAAACAGGTAAAAATACTGAAGTTTCCACTGATAAACAAATCAAGACAGAACAAATAGGAATAGATGGTCCTGCAGGATCTAATCATTTATTCTGTTTGTGTTCCCAAACGCAAGCCAGCAAATAAAACAGAAATAGACGTTCAGTTCAAACCACCGATAAAAGCTCCATGAGACAGTTGAGTTTTAAACAAACCCGACTTGAGATGCTTGGCACGAAGCACTGCTTCCTCTCATTGGCTCTTTATTCCTCTCTCTTCCATCCCTTGTCCCCCTGACTCAATACATGGTTGGTATGCAACCTCTCTGTGGAGGACAGATGAATTATACATCCGCTGCTAAGAGGGTCTGAACAATGGTATGGGCAGACCAAAGAGATAGAAGGATGACAAGATGATGAGAGGGGCTGAGAAGAGAAAGAGGAAGGACATCTGCAACGCTCTTCATGCTTTCAGGCAAAAAAAGAAGGGTGGGCGAGTGGGGGAGAAGGGGATGGAGACATGCCTTTTTTAAACAGCAACAGTTACTATAAATAGCACGATTACATTCTTCCTTCTGTTCTCGCTGACATGCGCTGTGAAAGCATCATGAGGATCGGATGTCTGCCTTCATTCTTCCACAGTGTCCTTTTTTAATCAATGACATTTGGAGACATAGGGGAAAGTGAATGAAGCACAAAATATCCATTTCTGCAAGGCTTCCTTTTTATTATGCAGAAACAAATTGAAAGAACTGAATTATTCTTTCATTACTGTTTCTTTTTTTTTAAGCGTACAAGCAACTGGTATCAAATCAGAAAAGTTAAAACCAATACAAAACTCGAGTTTATGTGAAGGAGTAAATTATAGGAAGTCATGGCTTTAAAATATTATATGCAAACACTGAAAGAGTACACCATACAACAGAATATAGATTTGAATATTTTCAATATTTAGTATCGACATTATTTTCACGAGAGAATCTTTTAATATTTTAGATTTCATTAATTAAATCCGGACAAATTGGTGAAATGCTATTAAGATATATTGTTGCCAGTTGCAAAGTCTGCACATATCAGTCACTTGCTTATGGGTTTATCTTATTGAATCTTTTTTTTTTATTCATTTATTTGTTTTGTATTTTTTCTGTTTAATAGCTGGACCTTTTTTAGCTATACAGTTTTAGATTGTTGGACTCAAAAATAGTTTGCAATGACTTAAGCATAGTAAGGTGCATAGAAGAATGGTAGACACCCACAAACTAAACAGCTTCAAGAAGACCAAGAAGCTTCTGGGACAAACAAAAGAGGGTTGGGTTATAAAAAAGGTAAATTGTCTTACAATAGAAAATCAGCTGACATATATAAAGATATGGGACCATAAAATATCTGTTAGGAAATGCAAACTAGTCACAAACTAATCATAATCAAATTAATAACAAAATAACTAGTGAGATGTGAAGGTCTGTACTAAGGAGCTGAATTGTACTGGTTGGAGGTCCAAGTAAAAAAAAAAAAAAACCAAACGCAAAACAACCCAAGGTTAAAATTCTGTTTTAACAACTACAACCTCAAAATCCAATATGGCTGCCGTATGGGTTAGCTGCAGTAAAACACTGTTTATTTGTACTTCTGACAGTTTGTATCTCACTAAATCAGGCTATACTATACTGTACTGTACTACACAAGAATCTGAGAAAAACTGTTATCGAGTTGTACTGCTACTAGTTAAGAAACCGGCTTGGTCACTGAGCACATCAATTAGCTAATTAGTAACTGTAACACTGTGGGTGGGAAGTCATTCCAAGACCTGAATCCTAATCTCAGAGATATATGTAATTTATAGATGCTTGGAAATACTTTTTAAATGGACATTTCTTGAACTTTTCTTTGACAGCGTTTACCTTTTCCTCTCAGTCAGGAAACGGCATCACAACAAAACGAGAGAGGTAAATAAAACATCTCTTCTGATGTTCTGCTTTCTAGCTCATAAGGAAATATTGGACATTTGGAAAGTTGTTTTTCCATCATCATTTTCAAAGAAAGTTTTTTTGCTGGTTTGACTCATCCACAAAACAGGACAGGTCTAGACTGCAGAGAGGATCATCGGGGCTGATCTTCTCTCCATCCAGGACTTGTACAGGTCTAGGGTCAGGTAAGGGGCAGCTAACATCTCTGCAGACCCCACACATCCTGGACATGAACTATTTAGACTTTTACCTTCAAGATGGAGCTACAGAGCGCTATTTGCGCTCAATCAGTAAAACATGGTGGTGGCAGAAGCATGGTTTGGGCTCTTATTTCCACAGCATAGGCTAAGAAAAAGAAATAATAAATAAATAAAAACTAATAAAATCATACCTTTGAGAAAAACATTGTTCCATTCTTTCAGAGATTAACCCTTGGACATCAGGTCACGTGCAGGATGGCAAAAAACAAACAAACAAAAAGCAGTGCTCCTTTAAACCAATTTTAAAGGAATCTTTTAAAGTTTACGATATAATTACAATTAGTCAGGCTACAAGATACAGAACTCATCCAGTCTGTAGAACTGGACTTATGCATGTTGAGGAATGGCTATAAATTGTAGCATTTCAATGTACAAAGAGTATACAGGCATAAACAATGTGACATCTGCTGCAGCAAACAATAATGTAATAAAGCTAATAATGTAATGATGTAATAATATAATGTGGTAAACAGTTTGAGCCAATAGGATACCAAAAATGTAATACTCAATGCATTAAAAAACGTAAAAAGTAATAACTGCAGTCAATAATGACATAACTAGAACTACATTTCTTGGAAATAAAATTAGTTTTACAGTTCTTAAGCAATTTGGTGACCAAAAGTAGGTTTAGTGGATGCATTCTTAATGGATATGTACTAGGTGGTCCTTAATTCAGTTCGATGACTCAATTACTGTTAAGGGAATTTGATAGTTTGATTAATTAGTGGAAAGTGCTAGAATAGAGGAAACAGCTCAGGTTTTACCTTTAGGTTAGGTTATTGGCTCAAAGGTTTTAGAATTTTAGAATGACCAAAATTATTATGTTACGGGCAGATATTACATTATTTGTTGCTAAATGGGTTTTATAAGACATTCAAGGTTTTATATTATTTATTATTATACATCTGTGTTAATGTGTTACACAATACATGCATAATAGTCTCTCAGTGCCAGTAGTGAAAATAAGTGAGTGCAGCCAAGTGTTTTCCTCTTATCAAGCAACCTGGAGCCTGAGACTATTATTACCATCCACAATTACAGAGTTCTCTGGCGCGTGACTAAATTCTGATTAAAAACTTTCCCACTGCACTAAAAAGCCAAATGAAAGCAGGTGTTAGAGGGGATTTTATTCAGTTTTAGTCCAGCTCAGAGAAACGAAAACTGATAATGATAGGATGATGCTTCCAAGAGAATCAACTTTTTTTCCAAGTCCAAGTAATGGTGATCATAGGCCACCATTTTTAATGTGTCATTCCAACATGGTGTAAACAGAATTAGATAAAAAAAACATATGTATGCTAGATCTTAAGAAGTTCAGCACATTCATGTTAACTTTTACAAGAATGAGACAATTTTAGTCAGCTGATCTTTGGGATTTTAAAATAAAAACCCATGGGATGCTGCGTTGTAATTCAGGAACATACCTCAATGTTAAACTATCTACCCTTGTCGGAGTTTTTGCTGTTATTGTAGGATGCAGAGGAAAAGCAGGTAAACAGAAAGATAGATGCAGCGCGCTTGGTGTACAAACGAGGAGGAAATATTGGCAAATGGCGCTTGGAGCTTGCATGGAGCTGGATCACGTGCCTGACACGTTTCCTTTGTAACATACTTTCTGTGTGATGTAACATATTAAGTCTTTTCAAATTAAACTGTTCAAGTCCAAGTGCAGTCATAAGTCATTGGTCAGGAAGTCCAAGTCAAGTCTTAAAATCATCAAGTCGAGACTAAGGTCTGATTCGATTCTAAGTCACATAACATGAGTCCACCCCTCTGCCATTAACACAACTGAAAAACTTACCTGTGAGCTCTTTAAATACTTAATTAAGGAGACCGCTGCTACATTTACATGCAGGTAATGTGGGTTCGCATGTGCTGCCAAGGAAGAAAAGAAGACAACAGAGCTAGGATGATGGGAAATCTCAGACACCATTTCCAGAGCCGGCATTACACAGCAGGAGCTGGTTCAAAGTGAAACCAGTAGAAAGTCCATAATAAAAAGTGACGTTAGCTCTGTGTGGGCGCTGAGGCTGAGGAAGTGATCTCTCTCTCTAACTGGTTGCCTCATAGGATGAACTCTTGGTGAACAAACATTTGTACTGACCCAGAAGAAAAGCCTAAAGACACTAAAGCAAGCAACTATAGATATTTCACAAACTTTGCACATCAGTTACATGAGTTTTGCTGCAAATTCTTGGCAATTTAAAAGGATGAACGTGCAACAAAACGGACGGCATTTCAGAGAAGTGATGACTTAGCCATCTGAACAGCTGCATGTCTTAAATATTCAAAGAGGCTTGCCGCAGATTTGGGAACCAGTTTCAGTCACACAGCTGGGCAGAAAAAAAACTGTGAAATAATCAGTTGGAGTGTGAACATTTTAATTGGATTGATGAGTTTGTTCTTTCCAACTCTACAACCCAATCTAAGCACATAAACAAATCTGCACATATCATCAACTGATTATTCACAACTTCACCCCAAAAATATGCAGCTCTAATTCTCACCCAGTTTGCTTTGGGAATGTTGGCAAACTCAGCAGATGGTGATATGACAGTTAGAAGATCTGCTCTCACACTCAGGAAATAAGAACTTTGAAAGAATTTCTATGCATTGGGGACAGGAAAAACTGTGGATTCTTCTTTAATGTGATCTTCAGTCTGGGATGTTTTGATTGTCAGTGAAAAAAAAGAGAGAAGAATATACCTAAAAATAAGAAAAAAAATTATATGGGGGCAACATCCCATAGATCTCTAAAGTTTGTTTAAAGTGTCTATACAGAGCAAACATTACTGCTTTCAGACTGAGAGCACATAGTTCAGTAAGTCAACCTGGTATTCCTGAAGAAGATGAGCAAAGTTTAGATGTTTCTACTTTAAATGGTGAAAAAAGTAGGGCACCTTTCCCTTTTGAACACTCATCCTCATCCAACCTGCTGTTAAAGGCTTTTTGTGCAACATTAAAATTCATGATCCGCCTCTGCAATTTGGAGTTGGAGTGTTCTCAGGTGACTCTCACTGAGCAGACAGTTCAGTGGGTCACCACTCATGCAGTCATCAAATAAAAGTGAGATCCGCTTCAACACTTTTGTGCAATTAATTACTTAACTCTGAGGTTCACACTGCTTTATGCAAATAACTGGGATTTGATTCACAAAGTGGGAGTAACAAGGCAGAAATATTAAACCTGTTGCATAAACTGAGTTTCCACCACAATCTCTATATGAATGTAATGGCTGTAGTGCATTATTTTAGGTCCAAATTCACAGAATCCGAGATAAAAGCAGCAAAATGGTTCTATACATTTTCTTCATAATTTTAGCAAAAACACACAAATAACTAAACCATATTTAACAGATGTAACTACAGGTTTGTAAGCTCTTATATAGCTGGTTTTGATGACAGACTGAGGATAAAGATCATTAGTCTTATAGAGTTACAGGAATTATAGGAGTCATGGGTCTCTCTTTTTGTTGGACCTTTCTGCCACAAGTACCAGACCAAAACAGAGTTCTGGAGAAGACATTCTACCTAATCAAACTGTATTTTAAAGGAGGTAGTACTGCTGAAATTACCCTGAACTCTTGGGGCAAAGCTTTGTTTCTGGTGCCAAACATTCTCTCAAGTTGCATGTTCCCAGAACTTTGTCAGTTTATTCTCCACTAAAGCTACATTTCTGTTAACCTAACAGTACGCAACAAGAATAATTGGTATTGTCTCACAATTGTGACACAATGTCCAAACCCGGTCATTCATGCTGAATTTCAGATTGTTGACGGTTAAGTTCTGAAACATAAGCAAAATCCCTCAAGTCAATTAAAATGAACAAAAGGTAAAAGGATTGAATCCAAGACTCTGGTGTCAGATTTAAACCTTCAATCACTCTTAGAGATTTAAACTGTTTAAGGTAAACCTTTTTTTTTTTATCCAAAAATATGACCACAACATCAACAATATCTTATTGGGCTCCGCCTGTGTGATTTGTTCTCAAAAACACTATGGGTTCCTCAAAATAACCGTTTTATATCTACTCTACATGAGAAAAAACTTAAATATATTTAGTCAAGTTTAGAGTGATTATGCTTATTTTTTTGGACTATAATCACTGAGGAACAATCAGAGATTGCTGGATTTAAAGTTTTTCCGGCCCCATTCTGGAGCCTCCTTCTCATGCTACAGGGGGTGATGATCCGTCTCATAAACTCATGGAAGCATGAATAACCAAGTCTGAATGTTGTTTCCAAACAATAAACAGTTCTATTTCTAAGCTGCTGTTTGAAGCTGAAACATTGCAGGACTGCAGCATGAAGAGACACGCAGTAGCAGACTTTCTTTGCCCAACTAACACTTTCGCTTAGATCTTAGTGAAATACCACTCAGAGATATTAAACAATAGGCATTTGAGTCCCCGGCTGATACATTAAGGTTAATCTGATGTTCTGACGTGCTGCAAAACAAATGCACAACCAGGAAGAAGAACCTTAGGCCACTCTTCTTGGATAAATGTATCCAATTCATTCATATTGTCAGGTTGCTGCAACCACCTTTTTCATATTCCATCAGAGATTTTCAGTAGGGCTCAAGTCAGATGACTGCTGGCCACTCTAGCATCTTCCAGAACATATTGACTGATTGCTCGGGACCGTTGTTCTGTTTGAAGATCCAATGCTACCCAAGCTTGAGCTTCCTCACTAACAGAGTGACATTCTCTTCCAGGATTTCCTGGTTCTTGGTAGAATCTATCGTGACTTCCACATGCTGCATGTTTTTAGATCAAAAGGAACGAAAGCAGCCCTACAGCATCACTGAGCCACCGCCCTACTTTACCACTGCACTGCCCTGCATGGTATTATTTTCTGCATATGCTTCGTTAATCCTCCTCCTGACATAAACCTGAGCCATGGTCCAGTTTTGATCCATCTTTCCTAATAACAGTTTGTCCAAAACCTGTTTGGCTTATTTATATAGTTTTGAGTAAATTTCTGCTGACATTTCTTGTACCTTTGAGTCAGTAACTGTGTATGCCTTGGGGTCCAGGCATGGAGTTCTTCAGCAATAACTAACCAAGTCTTGCTGCAGATCTTTTCCAGGCAGTTGAGGGTTTTTGACCACCTGCCTCCTTCTCAGGAATCTGGTGGCATTTGCTGATTGTTCACTAAACTTGCAAATAATGCTTCCAACTACATCTCTAAGAACATTCTGAGCCTTTGCTATCTGTTTCTAGTCTTTTCCTCATCTCTGCAAGTCAATAGTTTCTTCTTTTAACTTTTTGGACAATTCCCTTGACTTAGCCATATTTCTACATGGATACGTCACCTTAATCAGTTTAGGTATTTGCAAATCTATGTTGCTACAGAGACGTCTCTACAGGGGGTTTAATAATTTGAGACTGCAGTGGCCATTAAAAGTTGTATTTTACTGGTGAATTTGGAAATCCTCTAGATATTAGCTTTATTAAATTATTATAACTGCTATTATACGATTTATTTATTGCATATACCATGCTGCAGTCGCTATTATCTGTTTTTCTTGATAACGACAGATGTTGTCCTAACTGGAGTTTCTGCAGCCCTGTGAGGGACTGCCGAACGTCCAGGGTGTACCCCCCCCCCCCGCCCCGACAATGGATGGATGGCATCAATCTCCTGCTCCAACATGGGGTAAAGTATTTAAGAAAGCTGCAATAATGTGCCGACAATGCTGGGGTTTTTATTTAGAGTAGTTTGCTAAAGGCTAACATTACCATGTTTCCTCTGAGTTTTGTTGATAATACAGCTTGTAGCATATTTTAATGCAGTTCCAGTTAATCATGTGTGAACAAAACGTACAAAAAATATTTTTGTCTTACTTCAGAAACTTGGTGCATTGCTTTGGATGTCATACAACTGAAGTCAGCTGCTCTCTGCACAACTCTCCATCTTACATACAGCTGTCAGAGCCCAGCATGCAGAGCACATCACAAGACACAGACTGTGAATTGCAGCAGTCAATCCAGGGTCTCTCTTACCTTAAACACAATTGGCAATAGTGAAAAAAACATATATTAGGTTAACAAAATAATGTTGAAAAAATACTATACTTTTTACACAACCGGCACAGTAAAATAATCATTTTTAAAGACTGTCTGTGCAAAACACAGTGCTACTTGATAAATCCAGACAGAATACAGATAATTTAAAAAAGCTTTAATCTTGACGCCAAGCTGATATCTGGGATCCAATGAGGTCATCCCTAGTTCAGAGTAAGAAAAAGTAAAACTTTTTTCACTTGAGCCATTTATGTCTCTCTGCAGCCTCATAAGCACCTCTTCTTCAGTTCTGAAGGGACTCATTTACCTTTTAATGGGCTGTTACACCATTACAGATTCTCTCGCTTATAAAATTCTTGAATGAATAGAACCAAATGTGTGTCTGCAAAGTCACAGATAACAATCTGCAGTGAAGCCCTGCATGCAAGCCTCAGCAACAAATTCACTATGGTGTAAAGATACAGGATAGTGACCTTTAATAACTGAAAATGCAAACTAAAGAGATGCATTTTACAGGACTGATTGGACATGTTTAATTTTCAAAGTAAAGCCAAGAACCAAGTTAAACACCAAGCCAGACTCTCCATGTGGTCTTGACTCATCATGACATCCATGCTATCAAAAGTTAACTGTGCTCAAACTTCTTCACACAGGGCCCTTTATAACCTCGACCAGCTATGACTGGTTGGTTCTGTGTCAAGCAGGCACAGATGTTCCCTGCTTTCAATCTGTTGAAGAACGGCGAATGAGGGAGGACAAAGAATAAAAAGGGGGGTGGGGAGTATAAAAAGATCTTAGATGAAAAGAAAAAAGTTGAATATAATGATAGAATGACAGGGAAATGTCTTAGTGAGGAAGAGCTGGTAAGAAAAGTGAAGCAATGACCCAGTTCAAAGTGCAAAGGCAGAAAAGCTGTTGTTCTTTTGGCTCGCAGTGAAGCGTGTATCTACTGCATAAAGCTGTTAGTGCTTCAAAGGGAAACAGTCAAAGGATACAAAAATAGATTGTCTTAATTTAGATCTGAGTAAAAGCTATTATTATTTTATAAGAAGACAAACTTCTTCCAATTCAGCAGCACAAAAGATACTAATCCAGGCAAAAAGGGAAGTTTATGATTTAACTGTGCTTTCCAGCATTTTAGCTTTTGCTGCTTTACAGTTGGCTAAAACTTTAGAAACTCGATGCATCTGCAGCTAAATCCCTGATAAATTTTTGTAACAGGAAGTGACCACAAACCCAGATCTGACCTTTCATGCACTTAAACGTCTCCTTAAACTACCCTAAAAATATCCTTGATGGACCTCAGATTAAGCAAATTACCTTTTATTCCGCCCTGATGATGTCCTGCGTCTTCTCCAACATTTGAAGGATACTTACTTTACTGGTTTTAGAATTTCAGAAAAGCGTTTTCGTTTTCAAATAATCCATGATTATTTAAAGCCGTTGTCGTGTAAACCAGCAACTAAACTGCAATTAAACTTTTCAATTTTCACCAGAAAATGTCGTAAACAGGGCCTAAGTGACCTCTATGACCAGATCATCAGATTAAGCTGAGAAAGGCAGTGTGGGAGATAAAATAAAACCCTGTCTGGATACAAATGTGCACAACGTGAATACAGATACATTCAACTTCTTCACACCATGCATTCATTGTTAAAGTAACTAAAAGTTTGATTATATTAAATGGAAAGATAGGAAACAAAACTAAGATGCAAAGTGCAATAAAGTAGCATGTTTTTCCAATACTCTCTTTGAACTGAAACACATTCAGTTATTGTGTTTTCTTGGCTATAAAAAAACATCTTCATGCATATTAATACTTACAGCTCTATACACATTTTTGGAAAAATATCCTGGAAATATGAAGAGAAATACATTTTTTATGGCAGCCCCATAACCTCAATGTAAAGTATAAAAATCTAACCTTAAATTGGAGCACATTTATATAGTTTATAAGAATTAAAAGCATTAAAAGATGCTGATATGTTCTTATAACAAAATCACAGGTTGGTGAACTTTTCACCTTGGATTACCTGCAAGGAGCTCATCTGCTTTCAAACTGTTTTAGGAATACAGAAAATAAATTATTATTCACCTTAGATTATCAGTAAATATGGCTTATACGGAGAGATTTATGTTATTTTCTCTCAACATACCTGATGAAGACTCCACCCACATGTGAGAATAAACTAAAGAATTAAAGTTTGTGTTGAAGAAAACCTGATGACTCAACTCTGGACAAGGTTACTTAGGACCAAGATGGGTTTCCCACAAATAACAAATAAATTACTTAACTGGCAGTGGATGGTAGGGGTGGGGTTGGTATTCGCTGTAGGTACAGTGCCTTGCGAAAGTACTCGGCCCCCTTGAACTGGTCAATCTCTTGCCACATTTCAGGCTTCAAACATAAAGCTATAAAATTCTAATTTTTTGTTAAGAAACAACAACAAGTGGGACACAATCGTGAAGTGGAATGAAATTTATTGGATGTGTCAAACTTTTTTAACAAAAAAAAAACTGAAAAGGGGGGCGTGCAATATTAAGTTCTGCCCCTTAGTGCGTTAATACTTTGTAGCCCACGGTCCTTTGCTGCAAATTACAGCTGCAAGTGGCTTGGGGTATGTCTCTATCAGTTTTGCGCACATCGAGAGACTGAAATTCTTGCCCATCTATCCCTTTGCAAAACAGCTCCGCGCTCAGGAGATTGGACTTGATTACACACAGGTGGATTCTATTTTCATCATCAGTCCATTGTTGGACAACATTGGATCATTCAAGAATCCTCACTGAACTTCTGGAGTGAGTTTTGCTGCACTGAAGGTAAAGGGGCCCGAATAATATTGCACCGCCCCACTTTTCAGTTTTTTATTTGTTAAAAAAGTTTGACACATCCAAGAAATTTCATTCAACTTCACGATTGTGTTCCCACTTGTTGTTGATGTGCTTCATCAAAAAATTTTGAATTTTATATCTTTATGTTTGAAGCCTGAAATGTGGCAAAAGTTTGAAAAGTTCAAGGGGGCCGAATACTTTCGCAAAGGCACTGTAACTTCATTGTTTGAACTGAAGACAGGGTACGCAAAGCTCTGAATTCATGAAAAGATGCCCAAAAATATCTGATTACTTAATTAATTGAGGGATTATTCAATTTCTAAAATATTAGTTTTTTTTCTGTTTGCAGATCGGACTTTGATTAGGCCATTTTGACACATTGCTTCTTTTGTTTTCAGCAATCTTGTTTAAGTATGTGTTAGAGTTCATACTACAATTAATATAACCTCCGTATACAAAAGGAGCTTAGGGTGGACTCAATTAGTGAATAGGTGCCCAGGTCCTCTAGCTTTAAAACAAGTCCAAATCACCATCCTTCCACCACCATGCTAGACAATGTGTATGAGGTGTTTTTGCAGCTCTTGCAGGGTTATTTGCTAGGAAGGTTGGCAACAGTCTTAAATGTTTTGCGCTTATTTCTCACTTTGTAATCCCATGTTTTAGTTTGCTTTGAAATAGCCTTACATTTCCCAGATTGATAGGTAGCAACAATTGCTTCTACATTGACAGATTCCATATTTGTTTGCTCTATTTGACTACAAAAAAGAGCTATTCCTCAGATTTTTATTTTTAATGCTACAAGATGAAACAGCTGATTGAACATCCACCAAGAGGAGCGTTTCTTTTTTTTGCATCACCACTTTCTTTATGGACCTAAAGTTTTCATCAATTTCTCCCTGAGCAGATGTCAGATGAATCGAATTCTCAGCAGTGCCAAAAAAAATCGTCCCCATAATGGCCGTCTGCACCTGACGCTGGCTCCATCCATCTGTACCCGACGTGTAATCAGTGACAAGCAAACTGTGTCATATCTGCAGCTTCAATCAGTCAGCAGAATGGGAGGCAGCAAGCTGCATGGTCATCAGGGAACGGAGCTGACACACAGCCAACTTTCTGCTCTTGGCACAACAGGGAGCCAAATATTCAGGGGAAAAAAGCACAAAGGTCCTCATTTGAGAGAGGAGTGGGCATGTGCTTTACAAGGGTGAAATAAAAAACAGCCGACTAGAACATTCAGCAAAAATCTGGCCTCTCCTGCGGGTTTTATTTCCCTGCTTCTCATATATTAAACAAAGGTCAATAAAGCTACAGAATGCGGTAGATTTTGTTCTACCCTCTTCTTGCGTTAAAATACAACACAGAGGTCAGATGTTGCAGTACCTTTTCATACAAAGCAAAAATGAAACCCTTGAACATTTCTGAACATTATTAGACTCACTCAGGTCACTTTTAAAACATTTGTTATTCTTATAGATGAGGCTTTTACCTTTCAATAAAACTGTTCATTTGGGGAAAGAGGAGAAAACATGTACTATGAAACATAATGCTGCAAGGCAAAACTATTTAAAACACCTGTACTACTTTGGTTATTCCGGTAAAAACATTTCTGATCAAAGAGAGGATGGATCGTTGTGGTTTTTAGTATAACAATGACCATCAGTGGGCTCTAGATGGACAAACTGTCTACTTTTAAGGCTAGGCTTAAAACTTTCCTTTTTGATAAAGCTTATAGTTAGAGTGGCTTAGGTTATCCTGAGCTATCTCTGTAGTTATGCTGCTATAGGCTTAGGCTGCTGGAGGACATAATGACCACTCTCACCCTCTGTGCTACATTCTCATACTACTCTATAATTTTGCATTATTAGCTGTTATTTTAGCTTTTAGCTTTGTTCTCTCTTTTCTCTTCCTAGAAGCTACACCTGGCCTGACTCTGTGTCTACCTGTGACACCTTTCTGGAGAGGGGAATCCTCCAAGCTTCTGCTGGCAACAACTTAATGCTCACCCTCTACCTATGATCCACATGCCCTGTTCTTTCAGTGTTTTAACCCTTTCTCTCTCCTAGAACATAGCTACTGACTGAGCTTCTACTGTAACTATGGGTTCTCTTTCAGACTCTAACACTGAAAACTCTGGCTCAGAGTTTATCTGTTTCTTTCCTTTCTAGGTGAAACCGACTAAAGGGCTACATCCATTAACTTTTACTTTTTCCTTCCCATAGAAAGTAACTCCTGGATCAGTGCTTCTTTGTTCCTCTTTGTGTCTCTGCTCTTTCTTCTCTAAACCCCAGTCGGTCGTGGCAGATGGCCGTTCACACTGAGCCTGGTTCTGCTGGAGGTTTCTTCCTGTTAAAAGGGAGTTTTTCCTCTCCGCTGTCGCTACATGCATGCTCAGTATGAGGGATTGCTGCAAAGTCAATGCCAGTGACTGTCCACTGTCTCTACATGCTCATCCAGGAGGAGGGAATGCTGCAAATCTCTGACTCAATGCAATCTGCTGGGTTTCCTTAGACAGAAAAACTTTTTATCCAATTTGAATAAATAACTGAATCTGACTGCACTATTCAATGGTTAGGATTAATTGGAATGTATGAACCTGAGTTTTGGGAAGTGCCTTGAGACGACATGTGTTTTGAATTGGTGCTATATAAATAAACTGGATGGATGGATGGATGGCCTGCTGTGCCAAGCTGTCAGTTAGCTGTGTATGATGGCTGAATGAGAAGAAGACCTCTTTTACCAGCAGTGAAACACACAAACAGTCGTGGTTTTGATACCAGAAATGCACCACCCTTTACCAGTTTTAAGGTACTCCTGTTGATAAATTCAATTCAATTCAATTTAGTTTTTTTTTATTTATATAGCGCCAATTCAAACACATGTCGTCTCAAGGCACTTCACAAAACTCAGGTACATACATTCCAATTAATCCCAACCATTGAATAGTGCAGTCAGATTCTGTTATTTATTCAAATTGGATAAAAAGTTTTTCTATCTAAGGAAATCCAGCAGATTGCATCCAGTCAGTGACTTGCAGCATTCCCTCCTCCTGGATGAGCATATAGAGACAGTGGACAGTCACTGGCGTTGACTTTGCAGCAATCCCTCATACTGAGCATGCATGTAGCGACAGTGGAGAGGAAAAACTCCCTTTTAACAGGAAGAAACCTCCAGCAGAACCGGCTCAGTGTGAGCGGACCATCTGCCACGACCGACTGGGGTTAGAGAGAACAGAGCAGAGACCACAAAGAGAACAAAGAAGCACTGATCCCGAGTACTTTCTATGGGAAGGAAAAGTAAATGTTAATGGATGTAGCTCCTTTAGTCGTTTCACCTAAGAAGAAAGAACAGATAACTCTGAGCCAGTTTTCAAGGTTAGAGTCTGAAAGAGAGCACATAGAGTTTTAGTTACAGTAAAAGCTCCGTCAGTAGCTATGTCTAGGAGAGAGAAAAGGTTAAACACTGAAAGACAGGCCCATGTGGATCATTGGTAGAGGTGAGCATTAACTTGTTGCCAGCAGAAGCTCGGACGATGCCCCCTCTCCAGAAAGGTGTTACAGGTAGACACAGAGTCAGGCCAGGTGTAGCTTCTAGGAAGAGAAAAAGGGAGAGAACAAAGTTAAAAGCTGAAATAACAGCAAATAATACAAATTTGAAGAGTAGTGTGAAAAAAGTAGCGAAGAGGGTGAGAGTGGTCATTATGTCCTCCAGCAGCCTAAGCCTATAGCAGCATAACTACAGAGATAGCTCAGGATAAACCTAAGCCACTCTAACTATAAGCTTTATCAAAAAGGGGAAAGTTTTAAGCCTAGCCTTTAAAAAGTAGACAGTTTGTCCATCTAGAGCCCACTGATGGCCATTGTTTATACTAAAAACAAAACGATTGGGATACCTCTCTCTGTCAGATTGACCATAACCATTGGAAAAGAGAGGGGGTCATACAGGTAGCAGAAATGGAGGGTGTGTTTGCACCTCACCGTAACTGAGCCGGTTTTGGCTAAACCTGACTCCCCCTTACTCCATCCAACAAGGGGAGAAGAAGACGGAGCTAAAATAAGGAAGATAGCTCGGATAACCTAAGACACTCTAACTATAAGCTTTATCAAAAAGGGAAAGTTTTAAACCTAGCCTTAAAAGTAGACAGTTTGTCCATCTAGAGCCCACTGATGGTCATTGTTATACTAAAAACCACAATGATTGGGATACCTCTCTCTGTCAGATTGACCATAACCATTGGAAAAGAGAGGGGGTCATACAGGTAGAAAGTAAAAAGGGTTTAAAATATTTAACACTAACTACTGAGAAAACCAGTGCTGTCCGCCAATCTGGGAGGGGCTATTTAGGCCATTTCCAAATAATTTGATGTTCATCATTCTGCAGAAAACAATTTTATATACACAATATTATATCTGCACAAGCTGATATGCCCTGATCATCGTGATGGCTCTTAAGATAACCTTATGAGACAATCCTGCTGTGTGTGTGGTGTTAAGAGTCATGTAGTCTGCTCGGAAGGACGTCAGGACGGCTCAGACCTGAGACAACTCATACAACTGAAACTTGAATCTCGCCATGTTTGGAGAAAAGCAAACATTTCAACACAAACATCTCATAATAACTGCCAAACACAGAGGTAGTGGGATGATGGTTTGGGCTTGTTGGACTGAGTTGAACTCTGTAACCGGGCCATCAACAGGACAATGACCTCAAACACAGCAGTGAATCTGCATCAGAACCACTGGTAAAAGAAGAATCAAGGTGTTGAATGGTCAAGCTAAAGTCCAGACTTCATGTCACGGTGGGACCCAAAAAGAGCTTAGCACAAAAATATCTACAAACTTCAATAACTTCAATAAATTATATACAAATTCTGAACAAATAAAAAGAAACACTCACAAATAAACTACTTTAAGTTATTGGTGCTATTAATGATGACTGATGAAATGGAACCGGTCACAAGATAATCCTTAAAAGTGTGGTACAGCTCAGAGCAAACCCTGTTGCCTTTTCCTTCTCCTGGATTTCTTCCAAGTGAGCAAACAGTCAGAGAAGGTGATGCAAGCTGAAGCAGCAGAAGCCCTCAGGCCAGAGACAGATCCAGTTAAGATGTAATGAGTGAACCTCTCATGTTTGTGTGACAGTCATTCAGATTGTTGCAAACATAAATCTGCAAGAGTTGGAGGGAAAAAAAGTCTTATTCTGAACACCAGGCAGCAGCATGTCCAAGCAGTATTTCAAAGATGGCTGCAGGTCCCCATGAAGGTGAGTGATTACACAACATCGCCCTCCAATGACACATTTCTCATCTTCTGTCATGTTAATCTCATTTCTCCTGAATTAGATCTCCTGTCAGTGCAGCTCTGGATTAATCAGACCAAGGTGTAATCCTTCAGCAGTGGCTCGAAAAACATGTTTATTCCACTAAATCAATTCTGATTGGAGTTGAGTTTTCTGAATGGGTGCACAGGCTGGCGGAGGAGGCCAGGACATCTCAGGAAACTTGATGCAGAGGCAAGACTGATCAAGTGAAGGGAACAACTTCAGCCACAGGGGTAAACACTGCTGTGACTGAAATGATGTCCAGATCCTGACTCTGATCAGTGTACGCACGTGTTTTCACACTGCAGTTAAATATTATTCTTATAATGGCCCAGTCTCCACATTTTCCTACTCAAACAGACCATAATCATGCTAAATTTATCACAAACGATTGACTCAAATCCAAAAACACCTCCAGTGGAAGCGGTCCGGGATGTGAGTTGGTTAATAAAACTGATCTATAAACACAACAAGCTAGTTTAAATGAAGTCTAAAATATTTCTGCAGGAAGACTGGAGGTCTGTATTGAGGATCTGCAGCACTGTCACAGGGACACAAGCCACAGCTTTTACAGCTGAAACTAGTTATTTACATACAATATTTATAAAGACTTAACATTTTTTCCTAATGGTCTGACATTAAATCAGACTGAACTTTTCCAGGTTTAGATCAAATTACCAAAATTGTTTCTATTTGCTAAAACCCAAAATATTTTATAAAAGAATTTCTTTAAGTTCAGAAGTTACAAACATTTCCTTTGTGTACGACTCGGGTCTCCTTCTACAAGCTTCTCACAACAGTTTGCTGGGATTTTGGCCCATTCCTCCTGACAGAACTGGTGTATCTGAGTCAGGTTTGTAGGTCACTTTGCTCACACACACCCTGCTGCAGCTCCACCCATGAATCGTCTATAGGCCCAAGATCAGAGCTTTGTGATGGCCACGTCAAATCACTGACTTTGTTGGGATGCTTAGGGTCACCTGATTGGTTCCCAAGCTTTAACTTCCTGGCTGATGTCTTGAGATGTTGCTTCAATATTTCCATATAACGTTTTTTTCTCAGTATCCCCACAGCATAATGCTGCCACCACCATGTGACACAGTGATTGTTTGTTCAGGGTGATGTACAGTGTTAGTTATTCTCCACAGATTTTATTTGTAGGCCAAAATGTTCGATTTTGGATTCATCCGAGCAGAGAACCTGCTTCCACATGTTTGTTCTGTTCCCTACAGGTTTGTTAAAAACTTTTCTTTCTAAAAATTGCTTTCTTCTTGCCACTCTTCCATAAATGTCCGATTTGTAGAATGCACATCTTACAGCTTTTGTCAACAGAATCTGAGCTGTGGATCTCTGCAGCTCCTCCAGAGCTGCCATGAGCCTCTAGGATGCTTCTTTGGTTAGCTTAATATGTTGTTTTATAATATAACCGTTCTTTAAACTTCTCCACAATGTTCTCCCTGACCTATCTGCTGTGTTTGTTGGTCTTCATGATGCGGTTTGTTCACTAATACCATCTAACAAACCTCTGAAGCCTTCAGAGAACATCTGGGATTAAACTGAGGTCACACATGAGCAATATAATTACTAATTAGGTACTTGTTAAAAGATAAGGGGCTGCACTACATTCTGTTTAGAAGTATCAGGGGGCAGGATAAAAATGCACACCACCCTTTTTAGATTGCAGTTGCTACAAACATTAAAAACCCATTTGTGTTTGTAATGTGAAAAAATATGAAAACGTTCAAGATGTATGAAAGCTTTGCAAGGTCCAGTAAATGTAACTCCAGTGCTAACAAAAGTATCATTCAACGTACTCTTATAAGAATATACAGTGGGGAGAACAAGTATTTAATACTCTGTTGATTTTGCAGGTTTTTCCACTTGCAAAGCTTGTAGAAGTCTTGAACTTCTATCACAGGTACTCTTGAACTGTGAGTGATGGAATCTAAAACAAAAATCCAGAAAATCACATTGTGTGATTTTTAAGTTATTAATTAGCATTGTATTGCACGACAAGTATTTGATACATCAGAAAAACAAAACTTAACACTTGGTACAGAAACCTTTGTTTGCAATTAGAGATAACAGACGTTTCCTCACAGTTGAAGAGGACCTACGATAAAAATTAAAGACTTCTACATGCTTTGCAAGAGCGAAAACCTGCTAAATCGGCAGTGTATCAAATACTTGTTATCCCCACTGTAAATATTTCGTGTAGAGGTTGTAGATCAGACAGGAGGTAAGTGAAAAAGACTCAAATAATAACAAGGTATTAGGAAAGATACATACAAACAGCATTAACAGGAGCACAATGTTTTGAGAAAAAGCAAAAATAAACATTATGATCAAATTCATGAAAAGTTACAAGACATTTGGTTTCAGCAGGCATTTCATTTGCCTTATTAGTAAGATATTTCAACTTGTCTTATGTTTCCTAAAGTAAATTCATTAACTTTGGATTAACAGTCGTTCTTTGGCATCCATAATACATTTACATAAATGGAGACCCCATTCGTCATTCACTGTCTTCTCTTGCCACTAACACCTGTGTGACCTCTTTACTTAAACTCAGTCATATCACTCAAATAAAACTAGTTTTTAATCAGCAATGCAGAATCAGGACCGTTTTTTTCATTATGGTCACAGGAAACGCAGCAGATGCAGCTCAGCCCAGAGTCAGTCTGGCATGGCTAAAATTAACTTTGGTCACTAGGTTACGACTTTGTCCATGTCAGCTATTTTGGGAAAGCTCTTACGTCTATGCAGAAAACTTGACATTGAATTATTTAATACGTCTACAAAAAAAAATACAAGCAAGTGCATTGGAGAAACAAGCAAAACACAGAACAAATATCATGGGTCATCCCTCATTTATTCATATTTTTTACTTATTTTCTGCCCAGTTCTGGATAACAGAGGATTTCTTTTTTGTTTTTGTTTTCTGTTATGCCACTTATCCTATGATTCATTCAGACATGAACACTCACCTGCTACTGTCTGGAAAACTTCAAGAGGACTTTAAAAAAAGAACATCAGCTTTGGAGCAAAATCTAAACAGGTTAGGATACATTCCTTTACTGGGATAAAATGTTAAACAACAAGCAGGACTTCTGCACCAGCGAGCAGTTGGCCATAAAGTGATTATTCTGTAGTGCAGCAGACATTATCAACTTCCACATCATTTTTTTACACTGATTAATTCCCTCCCACCCATAGTGAAATTCAAATAATCTGCTGACTGGATGTATGAACAGAGAAGAGCAGTGCACACATTTTCTGTTTTTCATTGCCTGGATTTGCTGAACGTAGTAAACTCAAGTAATCTTCCAAAGTAAAGCCCACACAACGAGCAGATCTTTCCAGACCTCTGCTTTCTCTCAGAGGTTTTTGTCCTCTCACAGGTTCTGAATGATTTAGTAGATGACCCATATTCTGCTCTGGATGGGTTATTAGTGCCGCAAAGGAATAGAAGACAGTGATGCAGCAGGGTGGTGCGTTTTTTTTCTCAGAACATAACTTCTAAGAATAGTGATGTCCCTGCACCGCTTTGTTTTACCCAGAGGATTCTGTTCTTCTGTCAGGAAGAAAAAAACATATATAAGCACAAAGCACAAGTGTTTTGTCCGCTGTGCTCGGTGAAATAGCAGGTTAAATATATAATTAACTGATTCACGGCAGCTCAGTAAACAAAGCTTTTCTCACTCTGCTAATAAAAACTGGTCATGTTGCCATTTTCTAATAGCTTAGTAATATTTCATTCGTCTATTCAATTTCTTTTCATCCACTTTAAAAGATAAACAAGGCAACCTAAGGTTTCTATAAAGGGAGAAAAATCTTTAACTAAATGTTTAAAAACATAAAGGAGAAAAAAAACTCAATTGAAAGTGGTTATTTTAGAATTAAAATGCCATAAAACTGCTGAATGTCACTCTAAAAAGGTCAAAATAGGCATCCAGAGCAGACCCCAACATTTTACAACCTGAGGGACACATTTTTAGATGTCTTCAATTAGCCTGCATAAAATCTATAAATCAAAGATGCATAAAGTGTTCCTTCTGTGCACAAACCCCAATATTGGCTTTTATTTTGAAGGCAAAATCTTTATTTTCCTAACTTAGGACCCTCAAGCTGTAAAGTAAACAGGCTGTAAGAGATACATGCTACCCAAAGAAATCTCACTTCATGATAGAAAATAAGAAAGAAAGATCGAAAAAACATGCAAGTTGCATGGTCCCACTTACATGCTTACATGCATATAAGCATGTAAGTGTAAATTTGCTCATTGTGGACAATTGTTAAACATGTTTCGTTTGTCAGAATGGTGGCTCTCGTTACCAAAAGATTAAACTTATATTTCCAGTTTCTTATCAAAAGAAAACTTTGAAAAATCATGTTTAGCTATTGGTCCAGCCCTAAACGGTCCCACTTGTGTATCCTTTGGGAAAAAAAATAACTGGCCACCCCAGTTGAGAGCAGCGGTATCCAATGTCTCCACCATCCAACACGCAAAATGAAACCAGCAGAGATTTGTGACTCATACTCACTGCTTAAATAGTGCAACATTGTTAGAAAGACAAATCAACAATACACTAATTTCAATCCATGGTTACCGTAATTTAGGCTAATTAAGGCTATCAGCCTTTCAACGGGATTTAAAGTACAGATTTTGACTAAGCTATTCCAAAACCTTCATTTTTTAGCCATTCAGAGGTGGACATCCCAGAGTTACTTGGATTATTGTCCTACTGCTTGACCCAAGGGTGCTTGAGCTTAAGGTTACAAACTGATGGCCAGGGATGTTCTGGTCGAGAGCAGAATTCATGGTTCCATCAAATATGACAAGTCATCCAGTTCCTGAAGCAGCAAAGAAGCCCCAGACCATCATACTACCACCACCATTATGCTCTTTTCCTGAAAAGCTATAGTTTTTTCACACCAGATGTAATGGCATACACAGCTTCAAAAATGCTGCGCTTATTTTGTAAATCCAGAAGAAATATGTAAAATAAGAAAATAATCATGGTTTTACTTCATGTTTCACTTTGCTAAAATAAAGATGTGAGACACAGCTTTTCATCTGCATCCCTGAATAAGAAACTATTTCATCATTTTAGATTTCAGCTAAAGTTTAAACCTTCAGAGTTGTACAAATCTGTCTCATTGTGTGTTCAGTTCTGACAGTTACCGAAGCTTCACTGAAAAGAAACGTTACCCATAAATCATCTCTCACAATGACACAAGTGGGTGAATGCACTGAGATAGCCAGCTGCACAGACTGTTCAGATTAAAATGGAATTGTTGCTGTATTTTATTCTTTGTTTGCATAAGTGCAACAGTTAACAAGAACCATAAATTTAACTTTTCATCTTTTACAAGCTTCTCAGTTGTTTTCAGTTTCTCTGGGATATTTAACAGTCTTTTACGAAAAAAAAATCAATAATAATAAATACTAAAGTGATAATTCGTTTATTTCATTTTGAACCCATTTTAAACAACACCATTCTTCTTGTGCAAAAAAAGAGGTGAACTGCAGACCAATTTATTTCCAATCCAGCTCAATACATTGCATCATATTTATACGTTGATTTAATTTCCTGTCCTGAGTTTGCAGTGGGCTTTGTGCAGGCATGGTTGGTCATGCAGTTTGTCTCTTTTGAAAGCAGTTATCGACAGAAACCCATAAGAAGTCATGTTTACAGTTGACACAAGGCATAAGAGACACCAAACATATGAAAACACGTGCTCTGGTCAGATGAGAAAATGAATTTTTTGGGCCTACCACACAGCATTTCGAAAATATGCAAGCAAAATACATTCTGGTGGAAAACCAACCCTATCCATCTTCCTAAACTAGGCCTATACTATATCACTTGCTGTACATCCACATTTTGTTCATTCCTTATTTTTTGTGGCTCCACCAAACTCTTCAGTACCTTGGGCACAGTAATCTGCGTGGGTGTGGGATCTACTGCAAGGAGACTCCATCTCAGGATCTGGATATTACATTAGCATGCAAAGCATGAATTGATGGTACTCGGAATATAATAGACAGCAATTCATGCATTTCCAACAGCCCTTTTCAATGTTAATATTGCGCATACTGATTTTAATCACAATACATTCTCTCCAGATTGTGAAGCCCTGCTTTAAACACATGATCCTTAGCATGAAACATGGTAGTGGCTGCAACATAATGTGGCAATGCTTCACCTAACTAGAACCAGGGAAGTTGGTCAGAGTTGATGGGAAGATAGATGGAGGTAAATACAGGACAAGATTCCACTCATTGTGTGTGCGTGTATATCCACGGCATGCCTCGTTATTTATGCATATATAACATGGGAACATACTGAATGACATTGCATGCTCTCATCTTCAGTTTAATTTATATATATATATACCAGTATAATAACCCAAAACTTTCTCACAGGCAAATTATTATTAAAAACTAAAAGAGAGGGACTGTTAAAGAGATAAATAACATGATTTTGGATGCACCAGCCTTTACAGTCATGTCTCCTCGGAGAAACGCAGAGAGAACAAGCATGAATCACCAACATACCTCTCATTGGATTCTGGATCCACAAGATATGAATCACCAACATACCTCTCATTGGATTCTGGATCCACAAGATGCCTCCGATAAGGTGATGAGACTGACCGAGCATCCCGACAGCCTCCCTGACTTTTCTGCTCCTTTAAACCGTCCAGAGGGCGCTTCCTTAAATAACTGTTAGGTGCCAATCACGAGGAGGAGCGGGTGACTCGTTCGGTCCACATGTCAGAACACCTGCTGCCTCAGATGAGGAGCTTCAGACAGACTGGGCTCGATGATCAGTCTGAGCGCTCAGACACACACAGGGCGCACTGTGTTGCCTCACAGCAAAGGACACACCACTGGATATAACATCACATTTCAGGAAGAAAAACGCTTCTGTTTCCGCCGGTATTCCTCCAGAAAACACACGCAGTGCCAGGTAAAGCCGGAGGTAATTATGCAAAGACCTGTTCACCGCCAGGACCCGCACAATGTAAACACGGAGGCTGCACGTTGAGATCATGCAGAGAATACCAGCGGTGTGCCATTTCACTTTTAGAGGAATAACAGCACGTATTACTGCCACATCACCCAATCACAGCTGAGCCGTCTGGGTTGAATGCTGTAAACCTCAAACTGTAACTAATTATCCCTAGAACACATGAAAGCAGAGATAATACAGCCTTACCTTCGACAGCCATCGCGCTACTCCGTAGAGTTGGACATCGTCTTCAACAGAGCAGCCGAAATGTAGAAAAAAATAACTCAGCGCTGTCTCATTGTACCTTGTTCGGCGTGTTATCATCAGTTTGCTGCGGGCAAGCCGGAGCGCTCAGCTGCTGTCTCCCAAAGCATCCTGGGAAGTGTAGGCTCAGCGCTTTCTGAAAGATCAAGAGCCCCTTTTCCACTGCAGGGACTTTGACTATCAACAAGAAAATTGAATAATACCAACCAACATCCTTCATTTAGGGTGTAGGTATTAAAAGAAACAGCGACAAAGGCAACGACTTTGTTAACTCTTGTTAAGACCTCAAAACAATATGGTTAAGTGAGCACAAGCTCTCAAAGAGATAGTTTTAATTTGTTTTTGTTAAACCGGGCTTCACTGGAGAATTTATGAGTGATCAGTATCAGATCAGTATGAACATCAGTATAACAACTAGTCAGAGACGTGCAAAACAGAAGCTGTTTTCTACACTGTTTAGAATACCTCAAACTTCAGATGTCAACAATAAACTTATATATTTCATTTGGATTTTATGGGATATATAGAGACAAAGTTGCACACAAGTGTGAAAGGAAAAGGAAAAAGATACATCGTTTTCATTTAAACAACAATCTAATTTTAAAGAAAACATCCGAAAAGTTAAATTTTGGTATCCACTAACTAGAGCACGTTCCTCCACATGGTTGCTGTGTTTTGGCAAACTGCAAACTTCTTATGGCTTTCCTTCTAACTTTTCCATAAAGACCAGATTAACTATGGAAGTCATGGATCTCTTCATCTCCCCAAACATTACAGTGGTTCTCTTGGGTGCTTCTTTAAATAGATGCTCTCTTTGAAGGTCAATTTAGGGGACGGGCATGTCTTGGTAGGTTTCAGTTGTGCTTTTGCTCTTCCAATTTTCAGATGATGGATTGAGCAGAGCTCTGTGAGATGTTCAAGGCTTTAGATACCTCTGAATCCCCAATCCACATGGTGATTTGCCATCACGCTTTCTCCATATTTAAACTGAAGACAGAACAACAGAGAATATTTTATCTGGTGGAAACTGATACATTAACTGACATCGACAGTGAAGAGTTGGAAATTCAACACGCTGCTTACACAGCAGCACTTATCAGAAGTGCATACCTACAGTCAGACAAAGGGATACAACAGGTTGAGCGACTCACTTGGCTTAATGGTTACATACCTCAAGGCTTTCGTACGGCATGTCATTCCTGTGCAGTTTCCCCCTAAATGTGTACCCTTGCTGACACAATCTGCTAAAGTGAAGGAAATAATGAGGAAACAGTGTTCTTAGCAAAATGATGTTATCTGTGTATGTTTTTGGATATGAGCCAACGAAGGCCCACACTGCCGGTCCCAGGTTAGGTGGTTTTTAGTTCAAGTGAACACAGGGGGAAGCACAGATCAGGTTATTGTATCTCTAATGTAAGACAGGCAGTACAGGTGAGAGTCAAGTAAACAAAAGTGTTACAACAAATCTGGTTTTTACGAGGCCCTTTGTCGCCGTCTGCAGTCGTGTGAGCCAGGATGGGACAAAGTGCAGTTATGTTGAGATAAGAAGATCATACGTGTGACAGTATGAGGAAGTATCACTGTTCTGGTTTTAAATTTAGGCAATGATTCCCACTCATGTTGTTCATTTTCTGCATTCCTTTCTTCTCTCTCAGGTTAATTCCAGGCTCTATTTTGGTTTCCCCCACAGTCCTGCTGCAGGCTGAGCAACAGTGCATGCACAGGTGTGTAAAGCGTGTGTTTTATCTTAGTGCCCCACACTGTAGGTTCTGCAGAATGAAATAAGATGCTAAAGTAAAAGGATCAAGCATACTAAGTTAGTAGTGACTTATTACAAAAGCATCAAATTATAAGATTAATTGAGTTTATTTGTATAGAGTTGGCTGAGAACAAAGTCAATTGCTGTGCATACATTCCAGTTTGATCCTAGTCACCCTAGTCCTAGTCAAGACAATGGAGTCAAGTTCAACTTACTACTTATACAGTGCCTTGAGATTTAAATTAACTGATTTGAATTGAGAAAAACAGGCATCAATCTCCACTAAAAAGGTTTTTCTGAGGATTCAAAATAAACATTTTGACCATCTACAATAGATGCACACGATAGTGAATACTGTATAAAATTATTCAACTGACACTTTTCTTCAAATGTTGAAATCAATGTTGAAAGCAAAACCATAGAAAAAATATTTTAAAAAATCAGGTGCTCTTAACGCCCCCTGCTGGTGTATCATGGGAAAACATGCAAGGCTGTAAAGAAAACTAAAGATGGCAATGTGTGCCATTAAATATGTTGGATCTGGTACATTAACCCCATCTGCACATTCACAGTTTTCCACAATATGTTGCACATTATCTTTATTGAAATCAAGAAAAGATTACATGTGTTTAAATAACTACATTTTCCAGCTGACTCAAAAGAAAGAATAAAAACACAGAAGTCATGCATCTTTATTAAAGGTTTTAATTCACACATAAAAAAAAACAATCTGATTTGCATCTTGATGACGGTCTTTTAAATCATAAGTGCACACAAACAGTGATAATCTTTAATTAAGTGCTTATTTAAGACATTTGATAAAACAAAAATGGTATAGATCGGCTTAGAAGAGCAATTTATCTTCCACTTGTATAATTAGTGCTCTTAAGAATGCTTGAAAAAAGACAAAACCCATTTAATTCACACAAATTTTAGGAAAAGGATTAAGTGCAGAGGACAGACCACGGTGGTGTATTCTATTCATCAGTCGTAATCGTCATCCAGTACGTCCCAGTGGGCCTGGAATGAGCTGAGGCCTCCATGATACATGCCACTGAGAAAGCGCAGCTCAGCCTTTGGGTGGGTGGGATACATGTTGAAGGAATAGCCTGAGGGCTGGCCTACGACCAGAGAGCGACCCTTGTCTGTGACAAAGATCAGCGACTGAATGTAGTGAGCGTACTTTCCGGAGACCTGGATGATTTTTTCGTCTTTGAATAACTCAATCTCTAGGGGTTCGTTGTATGTGTAGCCGGCAATCTGAGACCAATTGGATGCGTAACATAACTGGATACTGAAAGAAAAGAGAAGTAAACGGTCATATTTTAAGGTGTTCATTTACTTTAACTGACCATTAAAATTACTTTTTGACAGAAAAATGGTCAGTGTGCAATGTGTTTTTATAATGCATGCAAAATGTGTCTTTTCTCTATTAATACATGAAATTAAAACCTGATGTATCAAATGTGACACAAAAAACTAAATATCTAAATTTTGTTTTGTTTTATTGAGGCTGCCATGAATAGTTCAACTTTTATAATTCAGACATTTTTGATGATTATTGCTTGTATTAGGCTTTAAAGGTGCACCCTATGGCATGTATCATATTTGATATAGTCTAAGACTTCCACCTTTTCCAACAAAATTAAATCTTTCCTCAAAAATTGACTGTTGTATATAGAAAATATATAATGTATGTAAATATGCTGCACAATATATATTTCAATATCTATAATTTGTTCAAATTTCAATATCTATAATTATATATATATATATTATATATATATATATATATATATATTTTTTTTTTTTTTTTTGTAGCTTTAGCCACATTTCATTTAGTGGGATCAAGGGCAAAATAGCTCCCTTGTTTAGCAGGTATTAAATGTAAATTCAGGAATATTTACCCGTAGATGTGGTTGCCGTAGAGCTCCCAAACTCGGATGGCTGTGATTCTTTCCTTACCGGTTATGCTGAATGAGGAGCCACTTCCTGATCCCACAGACCGTGAGAATGAGTAATGGGAGTCTGCAAACACAAGGGTTTTATAAATAAATATAAGTACACTTCAGGAAGACATTTTAAATTGCTCATGACTAGATTAAAAATCTTTAATTTATACAAAAATACACTCTAAAATAGTTTCTGGATAACTTTAGAAAAAATGTAACATGCACTCCTACCATCTGTCCAGACACAAGCTGCCAGCAGAGCAAAGATGGCGATGTAATGCATTCTGTAAGACAAGTAGATAACAGCTCAAACTACTTCCTTCACCAGGACCTAATATATGTAATATATTTTATAAGATGGAAAGGTAAAAGGGGATAATTCTTACCTGTCTGTTAGAAAGATAAAACTGCAGATAACAGATACACTTTAATACATCTTAAAAATTTTAGGTTTGATTTGTTAAATGTACTTATTACACTCATTAAACGCTCTCCACTAGCAACAAATCTATTCATATAAACATATACTTACAAGATCTAAATGATGGCCCTCAGCAATTTTAAGGCTTTATTAGCTCCTGGGTGCAGCTGTTTCCTCTGTCACTTTCCTCACCTTACATGTTCAGCAGCATCATTCCAGACCTTTTACTGCCTTCAGCAGTCCTCTGTATATTTATGATAATTACCACCTTTAAACTAGTTTCCTGGCTGTCATTGCCTGGATAGCAGCCAGCTAAATGTGAGATGTTTTTCCATGTCATAGCTGCAATCAGAAACTAATGGTTGACTGCCCATCTGATGAGCAGAAGGTGTGAAGCTTCCCGTTTCTCAAAGAATGCATTTTTCTTGTGAAAGGATTGAGGAACCGAAAAAATAAAAGTCTTGGGTTTGCTTCTTTAAGGGTTCAAATGGAGCTTATTTTTAAATTAAAATAAAAATATATATATTATTTTAAGTTTGTTGTTGTCCATTGGTGCCAGCTGAGAACTGTGGGCAAGTTAAGCACCAGTATAGAATAAATCCACCAGAAGAGGGCACCCAGGAGCCTGAAATTGTCACAGAATGAAAAGTGTAGGTATACTTATTGTGTGACTAACTATGAAAGCTGCATTCATGCAAAACATGTATACATACTGTTAAAAAACATCTTTTAGAACTTGTAAGTATATGTTTATATGAATAGATTTGTTGCTAGTGGAGAGCGTTTAATGAGTGTACATTTAACAAATCAAACCTAAAATTTTTAACACGTAAAATATATTACATAAATTAAGTCCTGGTGAAGGAAGTAGTTTGAGCTGTTATCTACTTGTTTTACAGAATGCATTACATCATTCAACTGACAGTCACAAAGAGAGTAAGACACAAAGGTAATTACTAAAGAAGCTGGTTGTTTACAGTGCTCTATCTGACCATATCAATGGAAAGTTGAGTGGCAGGAAAAAGTAATGTAGAAAAAGCTGACAGCAGCCTTGAGCGGATCATGAACCAAGGCACTTGTGCAGCTGCAGTCAGTTCTTCAAGAGCCACCACAGACGTCTCGTTGGCTATAACTGTTGCCTTCCTTGAGTCAAGCTACTTCTGAACCAGAAGCAATGTCAGAAACGTCTTACCTGGGCTAAGGAGAAAACAGGACCTACCTGCAGCTCTGTGGTTTCAGAGACTGGAGGAAGAATTTGCAGTGTATGTCTTGCTCATGTTTATTATTAGCTTCATCTTTGACACTTTTAACACAGACTAAAATCACCCAAAGTATATAAGCAAGGATGGACAACTTATATGTGAACATCATGAAATATAAATGTTGACAGTAACCAAAACCACCTACATTTATCATTTTCTGAGACACAACTGAATATATCTTCAAACTAAAAAGGGTATTTTTAGATTATTTTTCATAATGAGTTCAGTGGTGTTATGTTAGAATATGCCAGAATATATAATGTATTGTAAGCAAATATTTTACAATAGAAAACCTAGATACTATTCAGTAAACTTCAATTTAATTATATGGTGCCAAATTACAACAAATGACATCTGAAGGTGCTTAGTAAAGCAAACAGATCACATGTATCATATGTACAAATCCAAAGTTTACTACATGCATACCAGTTATAAAATGATGCAGTCACTATTATACCAGTTGGTAAAACGTTTTCTATCAAAGGAAACGCTGAAAGCACTGAGTGACTGACGTTACAGCAATCCCTCCTCCTGGACAAGCATGTAGCGACAGTGGACAGTTGATTGCAGTGACTGGTTGACTTTGCAGCAATATTTCATACTGTGCAAGCATGTGGTGACAGAGGAAAGGAAAGCTCCCTTTTAACAGGCAGAACCTGGGTCAGCGTGAGCGATCATCTGCTGCGTTTGATTGGTGGATAGCCTTTTAGATTGAGTGGTGCTTTGGGGAGTGCTGGTTCTGTTGGGAGAGAGAACCCAAAGTACATTTGGTATTTGAGCCGGCTCCAGTCCTTTCAATTGTAGATTGATTTTTGTTGTTTGTTTTGTATTAGCAGAACTGCTCATCATTTCAGTATTAGTCCTCTCCGTTTTTATATTGTGTTTATGTGTTTTGGGTTTTTTTTGCATTCTCAGCCTCCATGTAATTCTCAACAAAGTTAATGTTCAGTTTAGTTTTGTTTATTCTGCCTCCCTTTTTATTAATAAATTTTTTTTTTTAGAACAAAACTTCCCTACTTGTCACAGTTTGGGATCCAACACCATGGAGGATTAATCATTCATAATGTGATTTTTAACATGTGCAACAAAAAAAGCAAATCTAGTTTACTGCTTTTTTACTGAATTTTTTTTTTTTAGCTGCTAAAATCTCTGCAGACCCCACACACCCTGCACATAAACTGTTTAGAGTTCTGCCTTCAGGGCGACGCTACAGAGCGCTGTTCACTAAAACCAGCCGCCACAGAGACAGTTTCTTCCCTCAGGCTGTTTCTCTGTTGAACATTCAATAAAATACAAAACAACAGCATACAGTTGTTGCAAATGCACCTTTTTATTTATATATGTGTATATTGTACATTGTAAATATGTATATTCTGTAGTGCAAAAACAAAAACCAAAGAGCAAAGTGTACCGGAGTCAAATTCCTTGTTTGTATGTACAAACTTGGCAATAAAGCTGATTCTGATTCTGATTTTATTTCCACTTACTGTGACATGCGATCTAACTGGCAAGGCCACTTTTTAATCCCTTGCATAATCAGTATTTACTGCCTCTAGACTTACTGGAACCTCATTGCAGGAAGATCAAATGAAAGCACGCTGTGTTTTGTTTCTTTTGTAATGTGGCCTCACAAAATGATAAGATAATACTTACACAAAAGGTAAAGAACAAAAGGAAGGGGAATATGGTGGAAACAAAGAGGCAGTTTTCTCAAACTTTTGTCATTTTGTACCCACAATTAAAGGATTAAGTACTTATTTTCTTACATAGGCAATGAGTAGGTAATTGAAAATTACTTTTTAGCAATTGTCAAAGTGGATATACATGTGTTCAATATTTAATTTTGATCATTATTTATATAATTTTATATATTTATTTGCCACCCAGATTGACTTTGAATGGCATACCCTATTTGCCATTGAATCTGCAGGCTTCATTTGAGAGCTGATGCGGTAGATTAACCCAAAGGAAGCACAGAGACTTCAGGAGAATCACTGTAAATCAGATTTATTACACACAGAGATATATATATATTTCAAGTACTTGTTTCAGTTTATTAAAAAAATTATGGCTTACAGCTAATAAAAATCTGTGTGGTACCAGTGCCTAAGAGCACACATCCAAAGGACTTCAGCAGCCACAGGCCGGTAACACTGACCTTGTATCTCATGAAAACCTTCGAGACGTTGATCGTCAGTTATCTTCACCCCCTGGTGAGGTCTTCATTGGATCGCTGCAGTTCATCTTCCAGTCTGGCATTGGGGTGGATAATGCCATCACCTACCTCTTGCACTGAGCTTTGACACAGCTGGAGAAGCCTGAAAGCCCGATGAGGACCATGGTGTTTGATTTCTCCAGTGCTTTTAATACCATACAGCCGGGGCATCTGATGGACAAGCTGGAACTGTCAGGAGTGGACCACCACCTACCCTAGTGGATACTGGACTACCTCACTGGCCGCCCACAGTATGTGAGGACATGGGGCTGCGTCTCTGACATGCTGGTCTGCAGTACGGGGGGTCCTGCAGGGGACTGAGCTGGCACCATTCCTGTTCATCTTCTACACTGCACACTCCTCCATAAACTCCCCTAGATGCCATCTTCAGAAGTTCTCAGATGAGTCTGCCTCATTACAGGTGAGGATGACTCAGAGTACAGACGGTGGACACAGGACTTTGTGGCCAGCAGAACCACCTCCTGATCAGTGTGGGGAAATCCACGGAGCTGGTAGTGTAGACTCACCACACTGATGTAAATGAACATCCAGGAAACTGACATTGAGATAGTGGACTTTTATAAGCACCTAGGTGTTCACCTAATCAATAAACTAGACTGGAGTCACAACAACGATGCTCTTTACAGGGAGGGTCAGAGCAGAATCTACCTGCTCAGGAGGCTGAGATCTTTTGGATTTCAGGGGACACCCCTGAAGACCTATTTTGACACTGTGGTAGCATCAGCCATCTTCTATGATGTAGTCTGTGGGAGCAGCAACTAATCTGCAACTGAGAGGAACTGGTTAGATAAGCGCATCATGAAGGCCAGATCTGTCCCAGGATGCCGTCTCAACCCAGTGCAGGTGGTGAGAGACAGAAGCACTCTAGCAAAAATAACATCACTGTTGGACAATGTTTCCCAACCCATGCATGAAGCTATTGCAGGACTGGAGAGCTCCTAGGTGCATAAAGGAGCATTATCAAAGAACCTTCCTCCCAGTGGCTGTTAGACTTTATAACTATCGCTGCTCCCAACAAACTCAATAAGTGTTTACACCTCTGCTGTTATTTGCACAGTTTTTCCATTTCTTGCCAATAGTCTATTGTTTCTTATGTAAAATTATATAAATGTATTTGTACATTTTTAAAATTATTAACAGTCATGGCACTCCTGAACCAGAAACTGGACTGTTACTCAGTGGTCTGAAATCTTTTTCTGAAAATCCTCTCGGTTCCTCATTATGACCTCTATGCTGCTCGTTAGTGAACCTCCACCTCATGTCAGTTATTTTTTTCTTTCATCTTCCATAACAGAGCTAATGAGGAAATTTGATTAGGATCTTCTCCTATGAAAAATATTTGAAATGCCTTAAATTTTTAGCTCGGGAGATTCTTTCAGCTAGGCTAGGCTAATCTTTCTTTGTGCTCGTTATTTTTTGAGCACAATAATCAACTATTGTTGAAGCTACTAAACAATACAAAGAGATATTGCAAAACATATTATTTTCTACATATATGTTGGTCCAACTGTGTGTAACATGGAAAACAGGCACAAACATAAAAAGATACATTTTTATAAAAAATTTTTGTCAAGGTGGAGGGTTTGGAGGTAGGACCAGAGCGCAGAACATGGCGAGAAGGCCGCATGGTGAGTAGATTGAGGTTTAATGTTATAATAGCACACAGACTTACAGGCAGGCAGGCAGAGTTCAGAGCACAGGCAGGTCATCCCAAGAGCACAAGTTCAGGCAAACAGAAAACAAACCACTGGGAGGAACTCGGGAAGATAACAAGGGAGTAGACGAGAAGTTTACAGGAGAAACCACCAGAGAGTAAATAAATTGAGGGAAGTGGAGTGTGGACCAGTGAGACAGGGAGGCAGGTAATCAGAGGAAACATGTAACAGGTGTGGACCAGGCTGCAGGGAGGCTGAGGGAATGTGTCAGGTTAAACTAATAAGCAGGAGGAAAGCAGGGATAAAAGGAACTGAGCAAAAACTAGACTAAATAACAAAACCAAGGGAAACAGATCTACAGGAAAATGTAAACAAACACATGAACACAAGAATCCAGAAAGAATAGCTAAGAAAAGTAAACTAACAAAAAACCCAAAATGGCAGATCCTGACAATTTTATTTTGTTTTCATGAGAGAAAAAAACCATGATTTATAACTTGCAACATTCAAATAGAAAGTACAAAGAAATATGCTCACTTTACTAAACCATAACATGTGTGAAGCTTTTATAGAAGCATTTATTTCCTTAATCCTCACATATATCATCCTTTCAAGAAAATAGCAATAAAGTAAAACATTTTAGCTGAATACTTTCATGTCCATTTAGTTTGTTACTGAATTATCTCTTATCGCAACTGGTTTGCAATGTAGACAAAAATCAATGAATGATAAATTCACAGTTTTCGTGAAAAGATAAGAATAGTCATGTTATTTTACCAGATTTAAATCCAAACTTCAATCAAAGGATGATTTAAAATAAGTGATTCATAAATCACGATCAGTTTTAAAATGAAGGAAAACGAATAAAATCATTGTTTTATATATGGTTCCTCTTTCATCTTCATTATTGCTCATTAATTGTCAGTGATCTCAGTGTCAAAGATAGCCCAGTGGGCCTGGATCGAAGTGGGAAGCCCACTGACACTGCCGCTGAGGAAGCGGAGCTCGGCATCTGGGTGGGTAGGATACATGTTGAAGGAATGTCCCGAGGCCTCGCCGACGTGCAGGGAGCGCCCGTTGCTGGTGACAAAGATCAGCGACTGAATATAGTGAGTGTACTTTCCTGAGACCTGGATGATTCTTTCACCCTCAAACAGCTCCAGCTCTTGGGGTTCGCCAGAAACATAACCCACAACTGGAGCCCAGCCAGAATCACTGTAGCGGAGCTGAAAGCTGAGGGAAACAGGAAGGGTGTATTTCATACATCAATAAAAATGATAATAATGATAATAATAACACATTTTTGGTGTATAACGTACTTATTTACACCTACTTATAATGTAAAAAACATAAATCATCAGTTTGTCCTGATGAACCAAAATTCCGTCTTCTTTCCTCCCTGTTGGATGGAGTAAGGGGGAGTCAGGATTAGCCTAAACCGGCTCAGTTATGGTTGAGGTGCAAACACACCCTCCATTTCTGCTACCTGTATGACCCCCTCTCTTTTCCAATAGTTATAATCAATCTGAAAGAGAGAGGTATCCCAATCGTTGTGGTTTTTAGTATAACAATGGCCATTGGTGGGCTCTGGATGGACAAGCTGTCTACTTCTAGGGCTAGGCTTAAAACTTTCCTTTTTGATAAAGCTTATAGTTAGAGTGGCTTAGGTTATCCTGAGCTATCTCTGTAGTTATGCTGCTATAGGCTTAGGCTGCTGGAGGACATAATGACCACTCTCACCCTCTTCGCTACTTTCTCACACTACTCTACAATTTTGCATTATTTGCTGTTATTTCAGCTTTTAACTTTGTTCTCTCTCTTTTCTCTTCCTAGAAGCTACACCTGGCCTGACTCTGTGTCTACCTGGGACACCTTTCTGGAGAGGGGCATCGTCCAAGCTTCTGCTGGCAACAACTTAATGCTCACCCTCTACCGATGATCCACATGGCCCTGTCTTTCAGTGTTTAACCCTTTCTCTCTCCTAGACATGGCGATTGACTGAGCTTTTACTGTAACTAACTCTATGTGCTCTCTTCAGACTCTAACCTTGAAAACTGGCTCAGAGTTTATCTGTTCCTTCTTTCTAGGTGAAACGACTAAAGGAGCTACATCCATTAACATTTACTTTTCCTTCCCATAGAAAGTACTCCTGGATCAGTGCTTCTTTGTTCTCTTTGTGTCTCTCCTCTGTTCTCTCAAACCCCCAGTTGTGGCAGATGGCCGTTCACACTGAGCCTGGTTCTGCTGGAGGTTTCTTCCTGTTAAAAGGGAGTTTTTCCTCTCCACTGTCGCTACATGCATGCTCAGTATGAGGGATTGCTGCAAAGTCAACGCCAGTGACTGTCCACTGTCTCTACATGCTCATCCAGGAGGAGTGAATGCTGCAAGTCACTGACTCAATGCAATCTGCTGGGTTTCCTTAGACAGAAAAACTTTTTATCCAATTTGAATAAATAACTGAATCTGACTGCACTGTTCAATGATTAAGATTAATTGGGATGTATGTACCTGAGTTTTGTGAAGGGCCTTGAGACAACATGTGTTGTGAATTGGCGCTATATAAATAAACTGAATTGAATTGAATTGAATTGAATTAACATTTTAGCCAAAGTCCTGACTTGAATCTGATAAAGAATCTGTGGAGGGAGCTAAAGATTATGGGAAGAAGGCCTTCCAATCTCAAAGACCAAAGATAAATCACAAAAATGTCAGTGGAAATATTCAAAAAGCTGCACATCAATTATTAGATATAAGATTATAAACATGTATTATAATATATATTTTTATTAATACTAATTTATATATGAGCAATTTTATACATAATTGTTGTTAAACTGGAGATAAAAACAGAGCAATATTTTTTTTTAATTGATACCCCTTGTAAATTGTCATAATATCCACTGATAGATCCATGTGTCACTTTCTTTTAGAAACAAATTTATTGAATGAATAAACATTATTTTTGAAATTTAAATCTGTCAGGGATATAAATGATTTGGGGCTACATGCATGTAAAAATTTCATATTATACTTTAAAGTACAGGCATAATTTAAGACCAGGATTCAAAAAAGTCTATGAAAAGGTGTAATACTAAACCTGGTGTTGTAGCAAAAATGTACAAAAAACTAGAAATGCACTAAGAAATCAGCTGGTGATCCAAATCGTCCAGTTTTATTCTTGTTTGGCACTGATCAGCTGGTCTGACACTAAACAGCAACACTTTTCAGTCTGGGAACTGTTACTGAGTGAAGAAAGCTATTTTCAGTGTCAATTAATGGAAACCTGTTAATCTGCAGAGCTGTGTAACACCGACTGCTCTCTTTAACACAGACTTGTGGTGATGACTCATAAATAACGAGTGATTGGTGGACACAGAAAAGGTGCTTGACACTTTTGGTTACAATAAATGAATGAATAATTTAATAATCCAACAATTAACAGTATATCAGAGCTAAGTTAGATGTCACTGAAAAAAGCTAATTCATATATTGTAAAATGAGGTTTATTATGTTTTTTTATGTGCAAAAAAAGAAGAAAAAAAGTTAGAAATAGTCTGTGTTGTAAAACAGCAAATTAGAAATGCTGTGATTCTTTTTAGTTGCCTCTTATTATTTATTTCTACTTCCATCCCATACTCTGGATGATTTTACAGCGTTTGAAAAAAATCACAGGATTCTTGGAAACTTTCGGAAGTTCTGGAAGTTACTTTTATAGTTTTCCAGGTGTGCATACGCATGGAAAAAATAAATTTGTGAATGTAAGGATCTTTGGTTTTCTTCCATTTTCTAGAGAACAAAAATCTAATAATGTTAATAATGTTATAAAGACAGTGGACTGGGATGAGATTCTTTTTCTTTGATTTGCCACCTCATAACTTAATGCTACATTTTACACATGAGTATTTGGCTTTTGATTTACTTCATAAATACAACCTTATTTAAAAAAATTAAATAAGAACAATTTTACCACTTTTTTGGACTTTAAATTCAGGTTCAATATGACCTGTGGTTCAGTTTTAAAACATTACAACTGTATTCAATGAATTAGTGAATGAATGACTTTAATTAACTAATTAGGTGCAGAAAGGTGTAGTCCTTATTTAGAGATATCCTGATTATCCTGATCTAATTAGTATTAAAGGAGTTAAAGGTTCATATTTTCAACATGCATTAAGCATGCATCATGCATGCTGGGAGAAATTATTTTTGAGAAAATATTGTTTTATTTTTGTTATTACCATTTCTTTGTCAAGATTTTAATCTCCAGGTTATGCAGAAAATAAAGCAAAGTTTCTGTTTATTTATAGTTCTTAAAGAGGAATTGGATTTGGCTAAAATCAAAAAAGGCAAGTAAGAGGGTTACAAAATCAGTGATTGAAAATGATAAAATCTCAGTTTTTTTTTCTTCAAAAAAACTCATAATTTTCCAATTCTGTTTAGGTTATTTCTGTATCTTAATAATTTACCCATAGATGTAGTTGCTGTAGATCTCCCACACTCTAACGGCTTTTATTCTTCCCTCCCCGATGACGCTGTACGAGGTGCCATATCCGGATCCCACAGACCGAGAAAACGAATAATGAGAGTCTGCAGAGAAAAGAGTCAAAAATATCAATAGTTAGTTATAAACATCACAAGAAAACCAAAAACTTCTAAAGTATAATGCCAGTCAGGTAATCTAGGCCCATCACAGAAAGCTACTATTCTAAAAAAAATTATCAAAATGGTCCAGGTGAATGTTAGTTGCACACTTACCATCAGCCAAGGCACAGGCTGTCAGGAGGGCAAAGACAGCAATGTGACGCATTCTGTGAAATAGGTTGATTATGGTTCAGACTTCTATGTTTAGCAGGACTTTATTCAGTTAATGCAAATATTAAGCTGACAGAAGAAAAAGAGTTAATTCTTACATGTCTGATCAGAATTTGGCAAGAAGAGCAAAGTCAAACTGAGGAGGAAATATTAGTACGAGTTACCACTGTTGATCTTTTGTTGAATTTTAAAAGCACTTAGTAGTTTAGCAATACTACCTCACAAACATCCAGTCCTTAACTAATTATGATAATCAACACAATTACTGAAATAATGAAAAACTTACAACTTTTTTTTTATTATTCCTTTTAACACACCAACAAGCTTTTCGGATCCACTTCTGCTTTCCTCGGCTTTCTCATTTCACTGTGGCACCAGGAACAATGACTTTTAAACCAGCCCTTATGCATATTTTCAATGTAATTTCCACTGTCTGATTACTTTCCTGGTTGTCATTGGCTGATAGAAACCTGTTCAATCTGATGTGTTCCTAAAAAGTCACACCTTTCAACACGAAGCACCCTCTGAAATGAGCTGGAGGACTGAAAGGTACGCCTGCCAACACAGTCCCTCTTATTGGCAGCGTTTCAGAAGTACAAGGTAGTGCTGTCAGTTTAGGTCTGTTGGATTAGAACAGGGAGTCTAATGTTCATAATGTTGGAGAGTTTACAGTGTTTGTTGGTCGTGGTATGAGATGCAACTGGAAATTCCACTTTTTTTTCAAATGTGCACAATCATCAGGCACGACATCTTTGAATATCTAACTTGAACTACTAAGAATTGCATTAAAAACAGATAAAGTTCAGGAAAAGGTCATAGTTTATAAAACTCATTTTTGTGATCTAGAAACAGGCATTAAAAGAATAGCTTTTCTTCTTGTTAACAGTTGCACTTTTCGCATTGATCCTCAGAATGAATATAAACTTAGGATGAAAATGTATATTATTTTTTTGTGAGAAGGCTTCTTGGCAAAAATTCATCTTTCATTGGAAGGTCTGTTTTTTTTTCCTTTTACATGGTGCCACACATATGCACATATGCAACACCATTAAATATGCAACACTTAAAAAGATATTCTTTATTATAGAGAGCAAAGTGTACCGAAGTCAAATATCTTGTTTGTCTGTACAAACTTAGCAATAAAGTTGATTTTGATTCTGATACAGGGTTAATATATTTGTGGATTTAGCAGCAGAGCTGAGTGGGTCGCTTGGCACCTCCCTCTAATGCTGCTCACCGGCTTGGTCACACACTGCTGTGGGCTGGCGTCCTATTCTTCAAGTCAGCCAATGTGCTGGTTTGGTAACTCAGGCATGAACCTCCCAGCCAAGCTGATCCCAAAAGTGTTCAATGGGTTGGAGGTCAGGACTGCAGATCAGGCCATTCCATCGTTCCCAATCCCACATTCTGGAGGGAGTCATTATTATCTCTCTGCATTGAGGTTGCCTTCAATAATTAATTAATAATTAATAATTAATAATTAATAATTACAAACCTTGCATTTCTGGGAGATGCTGCCCAACGGCTCCACCAGAAGCTGGCAGGAAAGATACAAGTTTTTCATGGCTGCATGAAACCTGCCGGAAACCTGGTTGTTTTTTCCTTAGTTATTTGACACACAATTGAAATCAGACCTTTACATACACTGTTTAAAAGGACCTTTTTTTCATCCTCGTTATTACATGAGATTAAATCAGACTAAACCTTTCGGTTGTCGTTTGCCTATTATTACCAAAACTATTTCTCTTTCCCATGTTTGAACCCCTGCCTTGGGTCTTTCTGCGTGGAGTTTGTATGTTTTCCGTGCATATGTGTATGACATATGTTCTTGAAAATAAAAAACATGTTAGATGCTAGGTAACCAAAGCAGCTCTATCACATGTTCTCAGTTACTAATCAAGGTCAATGTGCCGATTTGCGCTTGTAATTGAATGAGACCTTGAATATTTTGTTGATTAATTGTTATTTATTTTTAGTTTTTCCTGCATGAGTACAATAAACCTTTGTTGAAGTAACTGAACGATACAAAGACCTATTTACCTTACAAACTAGAGTGACTCAGCTTCCCTAGTTAGAATTCAGTGGAATGATGAGACTATCAATATTATCATCTTCTTTTAGCATAAGATGCTTTATTATTCTGTATCATTGTAATGTTGGCCAGAGATTTTTAGATTTCTCAGAAGGATTATCATTTGATTTGTTTTTCTGTGTCTGTGTCTGTATCTGTGTTTATTTTCTTTGTGATTGTATTGTAATTGTATGTACAGCGCTTTGAGTGTCTCGTTACTGAAAAGCGTTATATAAATAAACTTACCTTACCTTACCTTAAATAATGCAGTTCCTACATGTAAGCAGCCATGTTTGTTTGTAAGTAGAAAAAGGAAAACAAGCCACAAATATGATGTGATTAGATTTAATTAAACACTTCCATGAAATAATAAAACCATGATTTAGAACTTGATGAAACGATACTTCAACTTAAAAATACATAGAAACAGATAATCTCTCTCTTTATTAATGGCATATATCACATTCTACTGTAAAATTTAATCTTACTAAACAAAAATCTATTTCTTTTTGAAAACTGCACAGAAAACAGCAAAATTAAAATGGGACAAAATAGGAACAGTCAAGTGAACGGATGAAAGTTTTACAAATAAAAGACAAAAAAAATCATTCCCATCTGATTTAAAAGATTAAGAATTTTTACATCAGAGGAGAAAATCACAGCAAATTATCACACAGATTTTCTTCACAATTGCTTAATTATTCTCACTACTGTCAGTATCAAGGACGGCCCAGTGGGCCTGGAGGGCTGTGGGAGGCCCACTCACCCTGCCGCTAAGGAACCGCAGCTCAGCGTCTGGGTGGGTAGGATACATGTTAAAGGAAATGCCTGAGGCCTGGCCGACATGGAGGGAGCGGCCCTGGTTGGTGGCAAAGATGAGCGACTGAATGTAGTGACTATACTTTCCAGAGACTTGGATGATTCTTTCGTCCTCAAATAGCTCTAATTCATTGGGTTCGCCGGACACATAGCCAACAACTGGAGACCAAAGGACGCCATAGCGGATCTGGAAGCTAAAGGAAACAGGAAGTCAGTTGTCATACGTTAATCTGGGATTATATAGGAATAATATCTAAATGTACCTTAAAGTCACAGTCGAAAAAATTCAAACTATAAATTCATGTAGTTATTAAAAACGGTAAACCATAAATATCTTTGTCTTCATCTGTGGAGAATCTGATCATAACTTTAAACATTCACCCGTAGATGTAATTGCTGTAGAGCTCCCACACTCTAACGGCTGTGATTCTGCCCTCCCCGGTCACGCTGTACGACAAGCCCCCTCCTGATCCCACAGATTTAGAAAAGGAGTAATAGGATTCTGCAAAGACAAGAACAATGAATATGAGTTATTTTTATCAGGTTTCAGGAAAACATGATGGATTTCTTCTAATGAACTATGAATTTTAATGTTAAAAACGAAACCCCAAGAAACGTCAATAATTGGGGCGCTTCAATGAACATTGGCATCAGTCTTGACTTTTTACATGATCTGTCATGATCTTACACCCCAGGGGCGTCTTTGCACTGCCTGTATCTTTGGTCCTGTCTGATGCGGTGTGATGTTTATGCCGCCATGTTTATGCTGCCTTTACTTTCCCTCCACCCACCTTTCTCTAGTCATTGGTAGGACTTTTGGATATTAGCCATTTCCTCAATCTGCTCGCGGACCATTCTAGGCCGGGGCTTATCTTGTCCATTGGGCCTAAGACATTCGGTCTGATTTTGCTCCAGGATCTTTGCTTTTTCGTTATGCATGATGGTTTTGATGCACAATAGGTCACTCTCGCCCACCTTCTGATTAGCAAAGTCTTAACAAGAAGATCACAGGTTCAAAGCATGTAAGGAAAAAAGAGTTGTAAAATTAATGGAAAATTGTCATGTTGACTTGGATGTTTCCCACATAAACAAGGTCTGCTGCAGATGTTGAGGGACCTTACCTAACGTTTAGTTAGTGGAAAAAACAGTGCAAAAAACTGGGCAAACTGCAAATGAGAGCTCATTTGGCTTTCTTCTTTCAACTTCTTGCTTATTGTCGATTAAGAAGATCCTCCAGAGTTACCATGGGCCTGTTGGCTGCTTTTCTGATTAATACTCTACTTGCCCATCATAGCCAGGTCTTAAAATGTATCAGTTAAGACCTGTTTGTTATATTGTCAGATGATGGATTGAGCATTGCTTCATTAAAATTTTCTAAACTTTGTCCATTCTTTCATAACCTATCTCTGCTTTAAACTTCCCCACATCTTTATCCCTGACCGGTCAGTCCTGTTTCTTGGTCTTCATGATGCTGTTTGTTCACTAAGGTTTTCTACACAGACCTCTGAGGCCTTCACAGAAGAGCTGGATTTATGCTGAGATAAAGTTAGGAGGAGGAATATAAATACACATGTTGGTGGTTATAATATCCTCCACTTGTAGGCACAGAGGTCAGGACAGTGGGAAAGCTGATTTCTTCTGATGAAATATGCCGGTGTATGATTTTAGCCATTTTAACCACAAATCAATGCCAGCAGGTCCTAATTTATTCATAATTGAAAATTGTATATTTTAAATTTCACATCATTTTGAGTCATGAGTGTGCAGTTCTGGCTGACAATTATGTTTCATGCTGAACTGACACTTTTTTTTTTATTAAAGCAAAACTTATTTCTGATCATATCCGATGTTAAATTACGATGCATGTTTTTTCCACCTGCTGGTACAGTGCAAGTATGTAAATAAGTTGTCATATTTTACAATTTTCTCACTATTTTTTTTTCTTAAATAAACAAAAATACCAATTCTTTTTGCGCATATTATTATTACGGAATCATCAGAAATGAAAACTTGATTTCATTCAAAATGATTAATTCAACATTAATGAAATTAGTTTTTTTCTGGCATTTTAGGATGATTTTCAGACCTATTTGTTAAACTTATAAATTTGTATTTCTGAGTCAAAGCAACTTTTAGATCTTTCAGTTTTTTCTGTTCTAGTCATTGAAAAACGTAAGTCTAAATCAGGGCTGTGTATAGACTCAACACCGACTCGTGTTTACATGAGGTCTATGTTTTGTCTCAGTGTTGAAATATATTGAGACATCTTGTAAATTTAGTTAGTTGCACACTTACCATCAGCCAAGGCACAGGCCGTGAGGAGGGCAAAGACAGCGATGTAACGCATTCTGTAAAACAAACCGACATTGACTCAGACCTCTGTGTTCAGCAGGACTTCTTCAGTTTATAAAATTAATAAGCTGACATGAACAACTGTAATTTCTTACATTTCTGACAAAGCTTTTGAAGGATGAGGAATGAAAATCTACAAGACAGTGAAACAACATTAGTTATACAAAAAATAACGTATAAGCTTCCACTGTTAGTGTAGCAAAAATATTTAATAGACAACCAATCATCTGTATAATAGTAGAAACTTTGAAAGGAGACACTTACAAATTTTTCAAATGTCTTCTAACAGTTCCAGTCTGTGCCCAGCTATTCCTTTTGTCAGCTTTCTCGTCCCACGTGTTCATTTATACCAGGGTGTCACGCCCCTAGGCATATTTTCACGGTAATTCACACTGACTGATCACCTTTCTTGCAGTGCAACCAGTTTAATCGAATGTGTTGCTGAAATGTAACATCTTTCATTACAAACCATTGTTTCGAATTAGTTCTCAGTATGCAAGCTAATGTATGATAATGCAATGTTAGTACTGTATTTTTAGACGTGTAGAATCAAATGTTTACAACGTTAACTTCAACATTTTGTATTTGGTTTTGGTATGAGATGCAACAGGAAATACAAAGTTGCTCTGCACCCGTTCTTGGAATGTCGCTTGTGCTTCCAAGAACTAGATCAGCAGACAGTGATGTTTTCAGGTTATATATTTATAAAACTGGTACTGCAAGGATGACTTTTTGCTTAAATTCAATTCACGGTGTAATTACACCATGACAGTTTCTCCTGAGTGTGGAATCAGAGCTAAAGGCTTATCTCCTTTGCACTGACCACTATCAACATAACTGACTCTCTGTATGATGCTGCCACCACCATGCTTGACAGTTGGTAACTTTTTTTCAGGTTTAGAAGCCTCACATGTTATGATTCTGGCACATTCACTGATTTGCAAACTTCTATAGGAGGTTTATTAGAAATTACAGCCTGGTTGCTACTCCCCTGAACGCTCTTACCTCTTCCAAGACAAGATTTGTATGGAATAAGGATGCAGAGAAGGCCTTCAACAGGTTAAAGGAACTCTTCACGTCAGCTCCAGTGCTACGGTCTCCTGACCCAGAAAGACAGTTTATCGTGGAGGTGGATGCCTCAAGCACTGGGGTTGGAGCCGTGTTAAGCCAGAGAGGTGAGGATGATCGTAGCTGAGCGGAATTACGACGTGGGAGACAGAGAGTTGCTGGCCGTCAAGTTGGCATTGACGGAGTGGAGACATTGGCTGGAAGGGACTAAGGAGCCATTTATGGTGTGGACTGACCATAAGAATTTGGAGTACCTGAAATCAGCAAAACGGCTGAACCCCAGGCAGGCAAGATGGGCTCTGTTTTTTGGTCGTTTTAATTTCTCCCTGTCTTACAGGGCCCCAGGAGTAAAAATGGCAAACACTGACGCCCTATCCCGGATTCAAGAGCCCGCAGAATCTCAGTCTGCAGGTGAAGAGGAGTTTATCCTTCCTGAGGCCGTTCAGGTTGTCTGTGTCCCGGGTTGAGGTGGAAAGGGAGGTTCCAGGAGGCCATCAGGGATCTGCCTATCCCCACCATCATGCCACCGGACCGCTGTTTTGTTCCCGAACGCCTTGTCCCAAAGGTACTGGAGTCTGTCATTGCTCTCGTCTCGTCTCGTCATCCTGCAATCAGCAGAACGATTCAGACTGTACAAGCTCAGTTTTGGGCCATCGCTTGTGAAGGATGTCAAAGACTATGTTCTGCATGCACTCAATGTTGTCAAGCCAAGTCCTTCTCGTCGCCCCCCTGCGGGGTTGTTGCAACCCATTGCCCATTCCCCCTCGCCCATGGTCCCCACATTGCTATGGGGCTTTGTAACAGGTTTACCGATGTCAAATGGTCACTCTGTTCTAATGGACGATAATTGACAGATTTTCCAAGATGGTTCATCTGGTGCCCCTGGAGAAGCCCCCCGTCTGCAAAGGAGATGGGTGAGATATTGACCAGAGAAGTTTTCAGGCTCCATGGAATACCTACTGACATTGTTTCCGATACAGGACCCCAGTTTTTTGTCACGTTTTTTTGGAAGGAGTTCTGTTCTTTGTTGGGAATTTCTGTTAGTCCCCTCTTCAGGTTTCATCCTCAAACTGATGGCCAAACTGAGAGAGCCACCAAGAAGTGGAAACCAAACTTCGCATTTTATGTGAGTCAGACCCGACCAAGTGGTCACAACATTTACCCTGGGTTGAATACGCCGTGAACTCGTTGCAGTCAAGTGCCACTGGTTTGTCCCCTTTCCATGTTGTGTTTGGTTTCCAGCCACCCATGTTTTCCATACAGGAGAAAGAGGCTAATGTTTCGTCTGCCCAAGCACCTGCCTTAAGATGCCAAAGAATATGGAGAAAGGCCAGGAGGTCAATGATCAGAATGTCACTGGTTCAGTCAAGAACGGCCAACCAGAAACGGATCCCTGCCCCTAAGTACCAGGTGGGGCAGAAAGTTTGGCTCTCCGCCAAAGACCTACCGTTACGGGTAGAGTCCCGGAAGTTGGCACCCCGATTTGTTGGACCTTTCCCTATCTCCAAGATCATCAACCCAGTCTCTGTACGGCTGAGATTGCCCAATTCCATGAGGATTCACCCCACGTTCCACGTTTCTCAGGTCAAGCCCTTCGTGGAGCCCCGACTCGGGGTTTCATCGTCTCCATCCTGATCAGCCTCGTGGTCCGTCAGGAGCCGGACCTTAGGGGGGGGTGCTGTTATGATTCTGGCACGTCTGCTCTACTCTGTCTCTCTGGCTGCAATCAGCAGATGAGATGCACCTGATGACTGCTGCAGTGCAGTGCAATCTGTGGCATTCCAAGCACCTGTGTCTTCCCTGATATATACTGACTCTGACAAGCAGACGGTGCCAGATTTTTGAAAGCCATCTTGTGAGTAGATATCCAGCGTTCCTTCCTGACTGATCGTTGTTTTGACCTTGCCTTGCCTCTTGGATTTTTGCCTCTGCCTGCCCTTGTCAGACTGTTTGGATTTTGGTTTTGACCCTGTTTCCTGCATCTGATTTATGCCTCTGCCTGCCCCTTGCCTGACGTCTCTTGTTCCGATTATTGACCCTGTTTCTGTCCCTGGGTTATTGAATCAGCCTAGCCCTTGGATTATTCAGCCAAAAGTCACCTGTCTCTCTCACCTGCGCTGTGGAGATCCCTGCTTTCTACCCACTGAGGTTTCCCCTCTGGGTTTCAAGTTTAACCCAAGACAAGAACAGGTTAGTGACTTTTCTGATCCTTGCAAGATTTGGAGAAACTACAAGTCACTAATCTCTTCTTTCTGCTTCAGTGATTCCTGGAAGCTGTGTGGAGTTTACCTGAGTGACGTTTTCCTGTGGCTGAATAAACTTTTTAATCTTTCAGTTCTGTGTCTGGCTGAATCTTGGGTCCGCCTTTTTCTAATTCGTAATATCACATCTACTTCATCAACCATACTTTCTCTTATTGTGGCAAAACAGCTTAACCTTTGTGTCCTCTGAACAGAAAATCTTTCTCCATTAGGCTTAGGCTTGATCATGTGCTAATTTTAGCCAACCTTGGTGGAGCAGGGGCTTCATTTTTGGTCGGTACCCTCTTAGTCTAGTTGCCAAGCACCAAATGAAAAACAAGTGAATGTTATATGCATAACATATGTGAAGGATTATATGCAGAAAGGAAAACCATACGGTTGTGACCGCAATCTCTGCATGAGCTATTCCTAACAAGGGCTTTTGCTTTATCGGAAGTTTTTTTTTTAAACCAGGCCACCTTAACGTGGTGGAGGGGTTTGAGTATCCCAATGATCCTAGGAGCTATGTTGTCATGGGCTTTATTCCCCTGGTAGGGTCACCCAAGGCAAACAGGTCCTAGGTGAGGGTGCAGTCCACAGACCCCTTATGATGATTGCGAAAAATTGACACAGTGTTCCCTCGCCCGGACGCTGGTCACCGGGGCCCCACTCTGGAGCCAGGCCTGGAGGTGGGGCACGCTGGCAAGTCCCTGGTGGCCGGGGTTTCACCCATGGAGCTCGATGGGCTCACCACCCGTGGGAGTGGCCAAAGGGATCGGTGCAATGTGTTATGGGTGGCGGCCGAAGGCGGAGACCTTGGCGGTCTGATCCTCGGCTGCGGAAGCTGGGTCTTGGGACGTTGAATGTCACCTCTCTGGTGGGGAAGGAGCCTGAGTTGGTGATAGAGGTATAGAGGTTCCGGCTAGAAATAGTCGGGCTCACCTCGACGCACGGCTCGGGCTCTGGAACCATTCTCCTTGAGAGGGTTTGGACACTGTTCCACTCCCCTGGTTGCCCCTGGTGAGAGGCGCCGAGCTTGGGTGGGCATACTTGTTGCCCCCCATCTCGGCGCCTGTACTTTCGGGTTCACCCCGGTGAATGAGAGGGTAGCCTCCTTCCGCCTACTGGTGGGGGGATGGGTTCTCACTGTTGTTTGTGCTTATTCACAAAGCAACAGTTCAGATTACCCACATTTTTGGAGTCCTTGGAGGGGGTGTTGGAGAGCCTCCCTCTGGGGGACTCCCTTGTTCTGCTGGGGGACTTCAACGCTCACATTGGCAATGACAGTGAGACCTGGAGGGGTGTGGTTGGGAGGAATGGTCCTCCTGTTCTGAACCCAAGTGGTGTTTTGTTATTGGACTTTTGTGCTCATCATGGATTGTCCATAACTAACACCATGTTCAAGCATAAGGGTGTCCATATGTGCTGTTGGCACCAGGACACCCTAGGCCGCAGTTCGATGATCGACTTTGTTGTCGTGCCCTCCGATCTGCGGCCACATGTCTTGGACGCTCGGGTGAAGAGGGGAGCAGAGGTTTCCACTGACCACTACCTGTGGGTGAACTGGCTCCGATGGTGGAGGAGGATGCCAGTCAGACCTGGCAGACCCAAACGAAGCTTGAGGTCCTGTTGGGATCGCCTGGCGGAGTGTCCCGTGAGGCAGAGCTTCAACTTCCACCTCCAGGAGAGCTTCAAACACACTCCAGGGGAGGTGGGGGAAATTGAGTCCGAGCCCGCTGGTGGACTCCGGTGGTGAGGGATGCTGTAAGGTTGAGGAAGTAGTCCTATCGGGTCTTTTTGGCCTGTAGGACTCCAGAAGCAGCTGATGAGTACGGCAGTCCAAGAGGCATGCGGCTGGGGTGGTTGCTGAGGCAAAAACTCGGGTGTGGGAGGAGTTCGGAGAGGCCAACGACTTCCATATGGCTTTGAGGCGATTCTGGTCTACCATCTGGTGTCTCGGGGGGAGAGGAGGTACACCACCAACACTGTTTACAGTGGGGAGGGTGTGCTGTTGACCTCAACTCAGGAAGTTATGGGTCGGTGGGCGGAGTACTTCGAAGACCTCCACAATCCCACCAGCACGTCTTCCACTGAGGAAGCAGAGCCTGTGAACCTTGGGGCGGGCTCTCCAATCTCTGGTGTTAAGGTCACCGAGGTGATTAAAAAGCTGTTGTGTTGGCTGACGTACAGCATTGCGTGGGCATCGGGGCAGTTCCACTGGATTGGCAGACTGGGGTCTTGGTCCCCCTATTCAAAAAGGGGGACATAGAGTGTGTTCCAAATATAGGAGAGTCACACTCTTAAGGACTGACTGATTTCCTTTTTCAGGAGGACGCGTGGTAAGGCGTATTCGTCACTTGCTGTTTGCACTAGGTGGATTGTTTGGTGTGTGAAGGCTCTCTCGTTTGATCTGATTTCTCTCTACTGTGATATCTCTTACTTGTTATAATACATAAGCACGTTAAAACACATACTTTCTGTTGCTGTATTTACGTTTGGTGACTCTCCGTGTTTTACACGTTTTTTTTAGTAGTGGTAAGGGGTCGCTAGCTTAGCGTTAGCTCCCCATGGCTACCCTTTCTGCTGTTTCTCTCTCTGAGTCTTCTCTTTTTGTTTTCTGTGTCAGATGTTCAGTTCCCCTCTGCCTCTTTAGTGTAAAATGGTACGTGTAATAAATGTAGCATTTTTGTAGCTTTTGGGGGGGGGGGGGGCCGGGGGGGTTTTTTTTTTTTTGGGGGGGTTTTGGGGCCCGGCTCCGGGTTTAAAAACAGCAGATAGCCAAAGCCCCTTAGCTAGCGCGGAGCCACCGAGGGTAGCTCCCCGTAGCAGTCCTCCAGCAGACCCCATGCAGCCGGGATATCAGGCCGGCTGGGTGACGGTACGTAGGAAGCATAGTTCTAGATCTCAGCTCACAGATCACCACCAACCCGTCTGCGTTTCTAATAGATTTTCCCCCGTCAGCGACACACCCGCTGAAAAACCCAACTCTGGAAATTGGTAGCTCCATAGTCAGAAACGTGGCACTAGAGACACCAGCGACCATAGTAAAAGTTCCCAGGGGCAGAACGGGCGACTTAAAATCCTACTTGAAACTGCTGGGCAGGATAAGCGGAAATACAGTAAGATTGTTATTCACGCTGGCGGTAATGACACCCCGGTTACGTCAATCGGAGGTCACTAAAAGTTAGTGTTGCTTCGCTGTGTAAGTTTGCCAAAAAAAGTTGGACTCCGTAATTTTCTCTGGTCCCCCCCCGTTTAACCATGACGACATGTTTAGCCGCATGCTGTCATTCAAACCGCTGGCTGTCTAGGTGGTGTCCAGAAAACAATGTGGGCTACATTGATAATTGGCAAAACTTTTGGGGAAAACCTGGTCTGATCCGGGGAGAGACGGCATCCATCCCCCTTTGGGTGGGGCAGCTCTTCTTTCTAGGAATCTGGCCGAATTTTAAGTTCTCCAAAAAATCTGACAACCCAGGGTTCAGACCAGGAAGCAGGGTCGTAGTTTAAACACTCCTCTCTGCAGCTTCTGTACTGCTACCCACCCATTCCCCTATTAAGACATTGTTCCCCCCCACGGCCAAAAAATTTAAAAAGATTAAAAAAAATCTAAAAAAAAAAAATCAGGAAAAAACTAATAAAAAAAACACAACTCAGACTAAAAAAAAATAAAACAATTAAATGTGGCTTACTGAACATAAGATCTCTCTCGTCAAAGACTTTGCTAGTTAGTGACCTGATTTGTGACAATCAGATTGATTTTTATTTTTCCTCACAGAAACATGGCTGCAGCAAGAGGATTATGTTACTATAAGTGAGTCAACTCCTACTAATATTTAAATTTTTCCCTTCCTCGAAATTGGCGAGGAGGAGGAGTAGCAACCATCTTTCAGTCCGATTTATTGACTAGCCCCGACCAATCAATAGCTACAACTCTTTGAATAATTTTAATCCTTTTGTTTTCCTCATCCAAATTGCAAAGCACTAAAACCACTTCTGTTTGTTTTCTTTTTTACGTCCACCAGGCCCTTACGCTCAATTTTTAGATCAGTTTTTTAGACCTTTTTTTTGATTTAGTGTTAAATACAGATAAAGTTATTATAGTGGGGGGGTTTTAACATTCATGTTGACACTGAAAGTGATAGCTTAAATATAGCCTTTTTAAAGTATCTTAGACTCAATTGGCTTTTTCTCAAAACATTAACAAAACCTACCCATGTTTGTCTTCATTCTCTGGACCTTGTGCTGACATATGGCATTGAGTGTAAAAACATAACAATATTTTCTCACAGCCCTGTGCTGTCTGACCATTTTTTAATAAACCTTTGAGTTTAATTTAACAGAGTATTTTTCCCAAAACCTGAAAGAAAATTTTATTTTAGTAGATCATTATCAGACGATGCTGTAACAAACCCTTTTAAAGAATCTGTTTTTCCACTTTTAATTTGCTCATTATCACAGAAAAAAAGAGTGGAGGCAAAATTTTTGTTTTTTCCCCTTCACAAAATTGATTCTCTTTTTCAGAGTGTTACTTCATCATTGCGTGGTGCATTAGACAATGCAGCCCCCCTTTAAAAAAAAGGAAATTATTCATAGGAGGCAGGCTCCCGGGTTTAATTCAGAGCTGCATACTTTAAAGCACAAAGTTAAAAAATTGGAGCGAAAATGGCGCTCTACCCCCTAGAGGATTCCTACTTAATCTGGAAAAAATAGCCTACTGTTGTATAAAAAGACACTTCACCAAGCTAGAACAGCTTATTTCTACCCTTAATAGAAGAGAACAAGAAAAATCCTAGGTTTCTCTTTAATTCAGTTGCTAAACTTACACAGAGTCATAGCTCTGTTGAGCCATCCATTCCCTTAGCTCTCAGCAGTCAGGACTTTATGGAATTCTTCCAAAATAAAATTGATTTATTAAGAAGAAAATCTTTGACATACTCCCAAGATGATTACTTCCTCCTCAACAAGTGAGACAACATTGGAAGTAACTGTAGAACCTGATCTGGTTTTTGGGACTTTTTTGATCCTGTGGAGCTTCCAGAGTTATCAGAAATATTAGCTTCATTCCAAAACCTTCAACTTGTATGTTAGACCCAACCCCAAACCAAATTTTTTAAGGAAAAGTTTTCCCTCTGATTGTCAGCCCCTTTTTAGATATGATTAATTTATCTTTAGTAAATTGGATGTACCACAAGCTTTTAAGGTAGCTGTAATTAAACCTTTGCTTAAAAACCTTCGCTTGATCGAGATGACTTAAAAAATTACAGACCGATATCCAATCTTCCATTCTTATCTAAAATTCTTGAGAAAATAGTTGCTAATCAAATGTGTGAGCATTTACACAGCAATGACCTGTTTGAAGAGTTTCAGTCAGGTTTCAGAGCTCATCATAGCACTGAAACAGCTCTGCTGAAAGTCACTAATGATTTTCTTATTGCCTCAGATAATGGGACTTGTTTTTGTACTGGTTTGTTAGATCTCAGTGCTGCATTTGATACAGTCGATCATAATATTCTTTTTAAAAGGCTGGAATATGCTGTAGGGATCGGGAACGTAGGCTGGTTTAAATCTTATCTGTCTGACAGATTCCAGTTTGTTCATGAAAAGATAAATCATTTTTAAACTCCAGGGTTAATTGTGGAGTACCACAGGGTTCAGTACTTGGGGCCCAATTCTCTTTACTATTATATGCTTCCAATAGGTCAAATTATCAGGAAGCATAGAATACATTTTCACTGTTACGCTGATGATACTCAGCTTTACTTATCCATAAATCCTGATGAGCCCAACCATTTAGATAGACTACAAGCATGTCTTGAAGACATAAAAAACTGGGATGACTTTAAATTTTCTGCTTCTAAATTTCAGACAAGACAGAAGTTGTCGTCTTTGGACCGGAGTCTTTTAAAAAAAAAAATGCTTATTCAATCACTTAACCTGGGAAGCATTAAATTGACCTCCGATAAAAAGTAAAAAACCTTTGGTGTTATTTTTCCAGGACATGTCTTTAAATCCATATTAAACGGGTTTTCTAGGATTTCCTTTTCTTCATCCCCGGGAACATTCCCAAAATTAGAAATACCCTTTCCCAGGAGGACGCTGAAAACTAGCCCATGCATTTGTTACTTAAAGGGCTGGACTTTTGAAATTTTTTACTATCAATAGTCCAAAAATGCAGTTAAAAGCCTTCGCTGATTAAAAAATGCTCCCCAAAGAGTTCTGGGGAAAAATTAAAAAGAGAGTCATTTTTCCCCCTACTTTAGTTTCCCCTTCATTGGCCCCCTTTTTTAAACCCAGAATGAATTTAAAATTCTCCTCCTCACATATAAAGCCCCTTAATGATTAGCTCCATATCATCAAGATCTGATTGTTCCATATTTTCCAAACGGGGCACTCTTTTCTCAGCTGCAGGTTTATGGGGTTCCAGGTCTCTAAAAAGTAGAATGGGAGGCGATCCTTTAGTTATCGGGCTCCTCCCCTGGGGAAACCAGCCCCCTTTTTTAGTCCGGAGGCGGACACCCTGCTATTTTTAAGCAAAGGTTAAAAAACTTTCCTTTTTTGATAAAGCTTTTTATTTAGAGTGGTTAGGTTATCCTGAGCTATCTTCCTTATTTTTAGCTCCGTTTCTTCTCCCCTTTTTGGATGGGAGTAAGGGGGAGTCAGGTTGCCCAAAACCGGCTCAGTTAGGGTTTTGGGGTGCAAAACACCCCCCCTTTCTGCCCCTTATGACCCCCTCTCTTTTCCAATGGTTATGGTCAATCGACAGAGGAGGTACCCCAATCGTTGTGGTTTTTAGTGTAACAATGGCCATCGGGGGGCTTAGATGGACAAACTGTCTACTTTTAAGGTAGGTTTAAAACTTTCCTTTTTTGATAAAGTTATAGTTAGACTGGCTTAGGTTATCCTGACATCTCTGTAGTTATCTGCTTGGCTTGGGCTGCTGGAGGACAAATACCACTTTCACCCTCTTCGTACTTTCCACACTACTCTTAAATTTTTGGATTATTTGCTTTATCTAGCTTTTAACTTTTTCTCTCTCTTTTTTTCCTAGAAGCACACCGGGCCCTGACTCTGTGTCTACCCGGGACACTTTCTGGGGAGGGGCACGTCCAAGCTTCTGCTGGCAACAAATTTAATTCCCCCTTTACCGATGATCCACATGGCCCTGTCTTTTAGGTTTTTAAACCCTTTCTCTTCCTAACATAGCACTGACTGAGCTTTTTCTTTAAAATAACTCTATGTGCTCCTTCAGACTCTAAATTGAAACTGGACAGAGTTTAACTGTTTCCCTTTTTCAGTGAAACGATAAAGGGCTACATCCATTAAGATTTCCTTTTTCCCTTCCCTAAAAGTACTCCCGGATCAGTGCTTCTTTGTTTTCTTTTGTCTCTGCTCTGTTCTCCAACCCCCCAGTCGGCGTGGGGAGTGGCCGCTCACACTGAGCCGTTTGCTGGAGGTTTTTTTTCCTGTTTAAAAAGGGAAATTTTTCCTCTCCCCTGTCCTAATGCATGCTCAGTTTTGGGATTGCTGCAAAGTCAACGCCATGACTGTCCCCCTGTTTCTACATGTTATCCAGGGGGAGTGAACGCAGCACTTTACTGGATGAATCTGCTGGGTTTCCTTGATGAAAAAAATCCCCGCCTCAAGTGGGGGGTTCAAGTATCTGGGGGGCTTGTTCACGAATAGGGAAAAAGGAGCGGGAGATCGATAGAATTTTTGGTGCTGCGTCACAGTGATGCGGGCGCTGTACGGCCGTCATGGGAAGAGAGGCTGAGTCAAAAAATGAAGTCTTCGATTTACCAGTCGATCTAAGTTCCTACCCCACTGTGGGCATGAGCTTTGGGTCATGACCGAAAAACGAGATAAAAAGAACAAGCAGCCAAAAAGAGTTTCCTCCGCAGGGTGTCTGGGCTCCCCATAGAGATAGGGTGAAAAGCTCGGTCTCTGGGAGGGACTCAGGTAGAGCCGCTGCTTCTCCACGTCGATAAGGCCAGTTGAGGTGGCTCGGGCATCTGGGTTTGGATGCCTCCCGGGGCGCCCCCCTGGTGAGGTTTTGGGGAGTCCCCCCGAGAGGGGGCCCAGAGGGGAAAACCAGGGCAGCTGAGTGAACCAAACATACAGCCAAGTCATTTTAAGAACATTTCAGCGTAGAGAAGAACAAGACCTACTGGAAGGATGGTAGGCCCCCCCAGAGCCCTGATCTAAACATGGATTTTTCTGGGGTTACTGAGGGGACAGAAGGTGTGGAAAGCCAATCCAAGAAGATTGTTGTTTTAACCCAGATAAGAGATTTTTAAGGTAAGGGCAGTTGCCAACTTACATTTATTGATAAATACTGATTTCAAGTTAACATCATTCTATTCAGCATTTTTTGTGAACCGTTAATATTTTCACATAGGTGCAGAGAAAAAAATAAACCCAGTGGATTTGGTTAAAAATAAAATTTCTGATGATGACAACTTCAGAAGTCTATTGAACGATGGATTCTTTTTTTTAATTTTTTTTTTCATTGTGAATGATACATTTGAAGAAATCCCAAAATCTAGTGCAGTAAAAGAGCTGCAAATTAAATACCAGGACACCACATCTGTCCTCTGCTCTCCACATTAATGTCCTGCTGGGTTGCTGGATGGGCTCAAGGATAGATCAACAATCACCCAAAGGGCTCCCAGGGAGGAGATGCCTCCATCCTCCTGGCCACTGATGAAGATCACCTCAGCCTGGGGGTGATCTGGAAACATGGGCTGACCCGCATGGAGTGGTCCTGGTTGCTCTGGTTTTGTACTGCAGTTCTGCGTTTCGTCTAATGTTTTTATCGATTGTTCAATCATGCCACAACATTAAGGTGGTACCGGCTGTCAGGAGGTGGGACTTTCTTTGTCTGTCAAAGCCAACATGCCAGCAATCTGCTTTAAGGAAGATGTGTATCGTATGATGAACATCATCATTATGCAGTTATGTATTCCTTTACTTTTTCTAAACCCTTATTCTGCCTTTTATAGAGAGAATATGCCTTTAAACACAAAGTTTGCCTTTAGATTATGCTTCAGCAGCTTGATTAGAGTCTTTCTTCCCACATTCCATAGATAAAGTAAATGGGCTCGGTTTTGACATCACCAGGAAGCAAATGCATTGTGACCTGCTGATAGACAGAGTCATGTTTTCACCAGTTATGAAGGAAGAAGTTTACACTGTAACCACTGTGCCTGTCTTGCAACCATGGCATGTGCGAGAACTGGAACTGCAACTTTTATTGGTTTCCAGTATACCAACTTGCGGTATTATCATTTGCAAGTTTTTGTTTTGTCAGAACTCTTCCAGAAAACTAAATTTCACCTATATTTGCCATAATTTAAAAAAGAATAAACATTTTTAAACTGGCCCTAATTGTTATGATTTACATGTTTTGTTTTCTGTCCATTTTGGGGTTGCTCATTCGTTTGAGATTTTTGGTTATTTCTTGTGTTCTGCTCTCTGTACATTTTAAGTTTCTACCCTTATTTTAGTGGAAGTCTCTAGCTCTGTTGACTTGCAGATGTTTTGGTTCATCTGTCTGTGTTCATTTTGTGTTTTTAATGTCACCTTTTCAGCTGTTTAGCATTCACCGTGATTGTACTCACCTGGTACATCTCACTAATCACACCTGCTCTGTATTTAATCTCCTTGGTTTTCTTGTTGGTTTATTCTGTTACCATCGCCCTGGTTTGCTCTCCTCATGCCTAACCTGCAAATGTTTCTTTGTTTTATTAAATCCTGCAAAGCACCATGTTCCTTCTGAGTTCTTATCTGCATTTTGGTCTGACTCAAACATCTACATTGACACTAATACAAATTTAACATTGTAAACATTAATAATTAGTTGATTAGATTTGCAATATTGTAGGACTATGGCAAGGTATGATGATTACATGCTGTAATCTGTAAAATAAAAAGATCCCTTGGGGATCCAGTCTTGTCAGTTTCCTTTTTTTTGATATAATAATTTTTTTCTCTGCTCATTTGATAAAAAGGCTCTAAAACCACACGTAGTTAAATTGCCCCTTTTTTAACTTCAGTTTTAAATCACACAAATTCTGCATGCAAAGGAATACAAAAACAGAAACTTAAGAAAGAAACAATGAGGTCTAGGTATTTTAAAGTAAAGTTAGTCCATGTTCCTTAGACTGCTATAAGATACATTAACACTACTGTAATTTACATAAAGTCCTAAAGTTTATGCTACCTTAGAGCTGATGCTCCAACCTAGATTTTGCACATAAACACAGATCAGCACAGAGTTTATCTCAATCTTTTTATCTTTTAGTATGCCAATCATTGTAGTACGTTGTACACAATGTTATGTAAAAAAAGTCTTGCCGTTCTACCATGTTTTTCTGCTAAGGAAATGCATTAATTTTAAGGCTGTATTAATTTTTTTATGGTGAGATTAGGTTACTGCAATGAAGAATTAAGTTTAAGAATTAAGTAAATTTTATATGCAAGACAGCCATATTGGATTGTGTGGTAGGAGGCTTCAGTTATGTTAATTTCTTCCACTTTAAACTTGGAAATTTCAGTTTAAATATGAAAAGCATAATTAAATTGCATTTAACATATTATTGATCTTATTTCAACCTGAAAATACTCACAAAAGAGAGAAACACAGAGATGGGAATTAGAGAAGTTTATTAGCTGATGTTTGATTTCTTTTGGCACTCGGACCCCGGTGGAAGACATGGATGCTGATAATGACAGGAGCTTGAATGAACATCTAGGGTTAGAATTACAGAAGTCTTCCCCCCGGGATCCTGATACTGGTGGTGGAGTGGTCGCCTGAGGAGATAAGGGAGTCGGAAGGAGCTTGGAAGCCAGATGGTGAAGATGAGGTGGAGGAGGGTCGAAGCTCAGCTGAAGAGCAGGAGATTCTGCGTATGAAGGTCTTTTAAAGCGAAGCCTTGAGGGATGATTGGCTGAAAAGGAATGCGGACCAGAAGCTGATTGGTTGGAGCGGAGAACGTAGTGGAGTAGTTAGACGGAGCCGGAAGTAGAGGTGAGTCTTCCGGGTTGAATTTTTGTCTAAACTCCATTTATCAAACCCAGACTGCTTTTTGTCATTTGGCGACCTAAACTATGAGGAAACAAAGATGATGTGTGGGGTTCCTCAAGGCTCCATTCTCAGGCTGCTTTAATTCAACATTTACATGATTGACCTTGCGCAGTTAATGGAGTAATACAGCTCTGAACTTATCTATGCTGATGACATTCAGATTTATATATCACGGTCACCACTTGACCAAAGTCAACAACAGTCATTAATTTAATTGGTCCAAACTATTTATGAGTCAATGGGTCAGAATTTCCTCCAGCTCAATGCAGAGATGTATTTATACACTGTTTTTGGTGCCAAGAATTCAAGCTTAGATGACAGACTCAATTAGAACGAGGCTAAAGACCACACAGCATGCAAAAAATTAAGGTGTCATCATTGACTTTGGTCTGAATTTTATCATCCACATAAAGTCAGCTTAAATCATCTTATTATCACTGATAATAATCGCCAGAATATTCTCTGTAAACAAGACAAAGAAGAACTGCATTTTATTTTTAATAGATTATTATAGTTGTGTTTATACAGGTCTCTGTAAAAAAATAATTGACCTGGCAGCTCATCCAAGAAAATATTACTGCTTAATGCAGTTATCATTCAGTATAAAGGCCAAGATTATTATATCAGATGTATCATGTCTTAGCTTGTTATTTATTAAAACATTCCTTCTATGTGTTGCTTTATGTTTTTAGTATTGATATTTTGATGTATTTGGTCTTTTTAATGTCTCTTATTGTTACTACTTTTATTAGTTGGTTTCCCTGTAAAGACCTTTGAGTGTTTATTTTGTTTAGTTTAATGACATAAGACATCAAACTAATAAAGTTTTTTTACTATGTCTGTACATATGGTATTCACCATGGTACTACTTTCTGTTGGAAGTTTAAGAACCAGTTCTGTAGACCCTTTTCAAATGCTAGAATTACTTTTAGGATGGAAAACACATATTGCAGAAGACCTGTTACATTTCAATACTCTGGTTGCATTTTAAATTAAAGTATAACAGATAAATAAACTAATTTACTGAATGGAAGGCTTGGTTTTGAAAAGACGGATAAATGCAAGTCACAATATATATTTTATGGCTGAATATTATGGGATGCACGGTGATGCAGTTGTTAGCTCTGTTGCCTTGAAGCCAAATCCTGACCTGCTCTCTTTCAGCATCGGGTTTGCATGTTCTCCCTGCTCATGCATGGGTTCTTGACTCCCCTGCAAACTAGCAAGAATAGGTAGGTGTGGATGATAAATGAATGAATGCTAAATATTATATTTTGTTGCTTTTTGAGTGACGTGTTTGTTGCTTTATTTCTGAAACGTTATAGTAAATACATGAAATGGCAGAAAAGTCATAGTTTTAAATATCAGTAAATTAATTGTCTATTAAATGAGTTTATAATTTTCATTCCTCTAACTCATTTCTACGTATTTTAGTTATCCAGGTTGAGGTTCAGTAACATTTTAGATTAACAGTGGCTGTTTTTCAATGATGGAACAAATCCTGGAATCAACTTTGCCTGCTAGCTGTGATTGTCACCACCTCAAACCAAAAGAACTTAAGTGATCAGCACTGATCCTTTGTATTGTGGCTGATACATTGTAAGGCTGAGCTAAAGGCAAAGCCAGTGACATTAAAGAAAATGAAATTTAATTCATTTGTTGAATACTGCACTGGTAAACTACTTTGTCTATTCTCTACTATCTCGTCAACAAACAGACAGCAGTAAATTAAGTGCAAAAGACTAATGAGAGTCTCTGAGGTATTCGAAATGCAGATTTCGGTAGTCAAAATGTTGGGCTTAACCTCTGTGGAGTCAAAGTATTAAAATATTGCAGGTTTTGCAAAACTCTCAGGTTATCTCACAACACTAACCGAAAATAAAAATATTCAAGTATCTACTCAAAATAGCAGCAAATGTAACTGAGGTAATCTACAATGATAGATCCAAAAATCTTTTCAGTGTCTGTAACCTGTAAGATTCTGGAAATCTGCTCTTCCTGACATCAGGTGTAACCATCAGACCATCAGGGTAATAATGACTCCATCATCCCGGCCTTGCCACAGCATCTCCCCTTCAAACGCCACCTTCCCATGCTTCCGGGCTCTCATCAGAATCCCCACCACCTTATCAGAGATCCGAACGTATCTGTCAAAAAGCTCTCCGAATGTGATGTGGGTCTTTCCGTCTGGGTCCGGATCAGCCATTGTCCTGATCACGTAGCACATGTCGTCTATCTCACGGTGGATATGCTGCTCGGCTCTTTTGGCCCTCTCTGCGGTTTTTGTACCCTCCTTTGGACGTCCGTAACCATCCTCGCCCTTCTGCAGGCGTAGCGACATTGAGTAATCATAGTCAAAGTATTCACTGAAGGGATTCAGTTTCTGGTTAACTGTGTGCTCCACGGCCCAGTTTTGCCAGCGGCTCTTCAGGTTTCCAACAGTGCTGTGTTTCTTGGAAAGGGCATTGATCTTGTTGGCATCCTCAGCTTCCTTTTTGTATCTGGGAGGCACATTGGATTCAATTATGGACAGGCAGATGAAAACAATCAAAAAGACAAGACAGAAAGGTAGGAGTGTTCAACGGGAAAACCTTGAGATTTCACGTGGTAGGTACAAATTGAAATGGGTTTTTGTTATCAAGAAATACAATTTATGAAAATAAATTTCTCAAGATAACATGAATCGTACCCAAAACAATAGTCCTTAACTAAATAGATGTTAAAGTGTTGGAAAGGGAAATTATGTTTTTCTGTTGAATAATACAAAGGAAAAAAAGGATGTTGGAATATTATCGAAATTAATTAAATTTAATTACCACCATTTACAGAAACATTCAGACTCATTATTTTATCAGAGAATCATTTTAAAGAGCCTAGTACACCTTTCCATTAGGCTCTTTCTCCCATTGTACTTGGGAGAATCAGTCAGCATTGACTAGGACTTATGTGGAGCCATTTTATTACTAGAGATGCTGTACTGCATTTAGGTCCAGACCCTTGGAGTTTTACCAAAAGTCCTGAGTGACCTGGAAGATTATCTTTACTGAAACTAACCTGGGCTTTTTCCATGCTATCTTTGGGATGCCGTCTTATCCTGCAAAGTTCTCCCAACTGTGCAAAGATAATCTAATTTTATGTACATTTTGTTCTATGTATTGTTCTAGGTGCTTTCCAGTCAGGTTTTCAACTACACCACAGCACTAAGACCACTGTGGTAAAGATTTTAAAATATATTTATTTTAGCTTCAATGCATCATTGTTTTCTTGAATCTCGGTGCAGTGTTAGATACTACGTTAAATCACAACTTCCTGGTTGATAGACTGGAAAAGTGGGTGTGATTGTCTGGTACAGTCCTTGCTACAAAGCAAACAAAGATCACATGTGAGATTCCTCAAGGCCCTATTGTCAGTTCACTTTTATTCAACATCTATGTGTTCAACCTAGCTCAGATCATGGAGTACTGCAACACCTCTCTCCATATATATGCTGATGACACACAAACGTACTGTACATTTCTGTCACCACATGTCCATATTCCCTTAAACTCACTGGGTATGTGTTTCTATAATACCAATGAGCAGATGTGTCAGAATCTCATCTAAATTAAAGCAGAAAAGATACAAGTCATTATTTTTGTTTTTAAAATTTAACTCTTTTGTAGGATGTTTAATGTTTCTTGTCCTTAAATTAATTTTCTTGACCTATGTGTTGTTATTTTCCTGTAAAGCCATCTGCATGAATAGTGCTATACAAATAAACTTGCCTTGACTCGAAATCCCTGGGGCTGTAACAAAATAAGTTGTAACAATCCGAGAACGTGCCAATGTACCTAAACAATTGTAAATACTTGTGAAACTTTTCTATGCACAGTTGACTTGCTGCTTCATTCTCTTTTTTCCTGATGTAAACTCAGACCACAGAGGATGTCTGATCTATACCAACGACCTCTTTGTTTCCTGTTGGACTGATTTTATGAAGCTTTCACAGTACAGCCCTTAAACTTTTTGTAAAAATTGCTACTTCCTGGAATGCTTTCTGATTTTATTTACCACATCATGCTGTTACTGTGGGTGTAATCACTTTTAAACAAGAGCTGGCTTCCTGCACAAACTGTTACTCTGCAACTTACATACAAGGATGTCAAATGTATTTATCACTGAATGAACACAATGATGAAGCAAACAGTTTTATCACATATCCCAGATGGAAGTTGTAAGGACACTTTTGGGAATATGTGTAAAGACCTATTATTTGGGAAATGAAACATGGTGAGAGTACTCACATTGAGACTTGGGGTCTTTTTATCCTCACTGAGTCCTTCTCAGAGTCACCTTGTTCCCCTGCTTCTGAAACAGTCTGAGCATCTTGCTCATTTATTCTGTTCTTCTCCTTCTCTCTGCCTCCTTTGTCCTGCTCACAGCTGTGACCATCTCCTGGTCCACCTCCTTTTTTTCCAAGCTTCTGCTCATTCTCCACCTGCTTCCAGCTTTTTGTCAAAGAGGACACCATGTTGGAGCACTTCCTGTGGCGTGTTGGGGAGCTCTTCTTCAACAATCGGTCAATCTCCTCACCTGATGGAAGAGATTCCCTCTTCATCTTCTCAGCCAGGAAGGTGACACCTGTGCTTTTCTCCTGAATGCTGCTGGACACGGTCTTCACTACCTGCTTTGTTCTGATGCGAGATGGCAGAAGCGCCTCCTCTGAGGTCTGAACACCCTCACTGATGGGAGCTCCTTGAGATGGTGATATTTGACTCCCTGCATGGCTCTCAGGTGTAAGGAGAGTTTGTGTAGCAAGAGACTTTTTGGGGGTCCACTTGTTTTTGTGTTCCTCCGGTTGTCCTCCAAGGGAGGACGGAGCCCAGCCACTGGGCTCGCTGGCTTGCTTCTTCTCGTTCTCCGTCACCCACTGCTGCCAACTGCTCGTCAGGCTGCACACCATGTTTGCAGCACTTAGCTTCCTAATGCTCTTGTTGCTTGATGGTTTCCTTTCGCCAGCTTTTTCATCAGACATTATTCCTGTGGTTTTACTTGAATTCACTATGTTGCTTTCTAACCTCACACTAGCAGCTATAGCCTCTAAAATAGACAGAGGAAACCCTAACATGACAGTGGAAAGTATTTGAGTCATCCCAGGCTACGGACATGATCATCTTTCTCTGACACAGATGATCCCTACAAGCTCGTGTTTCATCACAGATAGCAGAGCTTGTACTCAGCTGTAAACAGGGCAGAGACGAGGCCAAATGAGCATGGACCATTAAATGATATTTATTCAAAACATTCCAAACTTTTGACAAATTTTTAATAAAAGTAGAAATCTGTGACAACAAAATGAGTGTCAGAAAAACTAGTTTGCCAATGATCCTTAAAACTATTTTTTGTCAACAAAGTTTCATGCAGCACAAAGGAGTGGGAAGCATTCAGACTTTAAATACCTAAAAATCATTTCCTCCTCCAAGTCAAACTCAAAGGTGTTGCCACTTTGTTGGGAATGCAAAAACTCTTGTGACATCTGGTTAACATCACCGTTCTGATTAAACTTTAGAAACTAGCAGCTTAGAAGCAAAGTCTGGGGTTAGGTTTGCAAACTTACTACTCTGTAATTTGTGCTTCACATGTGGCCTTTATTGACAGCAACCAGACAGGAAATGGGCAGAGAGAGAAGGAGGAGGGCGGACATGCTGCAAATGTCCCAGGGTTTGGAATTGAACTCAGGACGGCTGCGTTATGGACCACAGTCTCTGTATATGGGATGCACCCTCCACCAAGCAACACCCCGATAGCCTTATATTTGACTGTTACAAGACTTTGTTAAACAGAGGAGTTTATGGTTGACTCCATGACTGCATGGTGTCGAGGTCTTGAAAAAAGCCCAAATCTTAAACCCTTCACAATTGAGCTTGGCAGTTGGTTTGGGGAATCTGTGCAGATATTTTTTCCAAATGTGCCGTTGTGCATCAAGCTCCTTCTGTTGGTCTCAGGCAAAGGAGATCTTGTTTGCAAACCTCTGTTGTGGCAACATTTTTGTTTAGGAGAAAGGGACCACTATGGTTAGATGCTTTCTTTTAGTACTGTCATAAAATATAACCTTTAAACTGCGGTCTGTACAGTCCGAGATGGAGCTCTTGGGTTTTTTTTATTTTATTTATCTTACCATTGTACATTCTGAGCTTGGGCATCGTCCACTGCTGGGAAGATTGGCAGCTGTCTAAACGTTTCCACTTGTTAGCAGTTGTTCTCATGATGGACTTCAAGTTATTTGGAAAAAGTATTTTAACTTTTCCTATTAATGGACGACAGTGATTGCTTCTCCTAGTTAATTGTTGATGTCGTTCCTCCTTGGCCTTAAGTTAACACTCACATGCCTACTCCAGCTTTTCTATAAATGGGGATCAACTGTTAAAGATCAGTTATTCAAGTGCATTTGATAAGAAGCAGCTGGCTTCTACTTTCTCTCAGAAATCCTGAGAAAGCAGCAGGACTTGACTTATTTTACCAACACTATTTCATTTGAATTAACCCTAACCCTTTATTCTGCCAGCCTCCATTGCAGCTGGAAGCTGTGATCATCAGCAGTGCATGCTTAAGACGTGCATCAAAATAATCCAACATGATATTCCTGTAAAATGTTCAGGCCATTAACATTTCATCAAACACATCAGGATCATGAATATTTAAAGCCCAAAATTAATTACTATAAAACAACTTTGAAAATTTGCAGATGGTAACAATACTGTGCAAAAGTTGTCTTGTTTCTTATTCATTCTTTAAAAAACCACTTATTGCAAAATACAAATAAATTAGCATTAAAGTGTTACCATTAAACAAATATTTAAGTTTCCTCCATCTAGACATGACATTTTAAATAATCTACAACATTAAATGCAATAAGATAATTTTTAGTTTATAAAATTTATCATAATTGATCACCTTCTCTTTTAATGATTTTAATTTTTGACAGAAAAGAAGATGAAGCAAATTTTTAAACACAGAAAATTACATATGCACACACATTTATCTTAGTACGGAAAAGAAACAGGGAACATTCTTCAGGTAAGGAAGAAATCAAACATGACCTTATGTTCTTCAGAACTCAGGGTTGGCCAGGGTAAATGGTTCTGGTGTGAGAACTTGTGTTTTATGGAGACTACGTTATGTAATCGAGTGAGTTTTAGTTTTCATCCCTGTATTTACAGAACGAGTGGGTTTAAAAATAGGAGCTGGCATATGTAAGAAGCAGCAGCAGCTGCTGGGAGGGTCACAGAGAGCGAGCTTCAGTAAGCCAACACTGATCCAGTTCAGTGTTACGTGTTCTGGACGGACTGGTGGGTATAAGCTCCTCCATTAGGAAAAACTGGCTAATTGAATTTCTCTGGTCGAGATGAGAAATAAATCAGCTCTAAAAAACACAAATAAATAAGGTGAAAGTTCTGACTTATGGTCCAAAATATGTCAAATGTGTTTGCTGCTTTAACTGAGATAAATGCTTTTGATAAAACGTTACTTCCTTGTTATCAGAACAAACTTACAGTAAATAACCACAGACACAAAAATGTCCAAATAACTTCCTGTTTTAGACTCAAACAAAACATTCTGGTTAGAAGTGTCACAACATCTTGCTGTCATTTTCAGGTAATTAGAACTTCCTTGTTTTAAATCACAAAAGAGATGGACAACATTTTTTAAACTGCAAAGTTTACTAAATATTGCAGTTTTTTCTCAGAGAAAATGAATGTGGCATTGTTCACACATGTATTTTTCCATAGATTAGGATTTCCAAGATTAAAAAACAACCCACTGTCTCCAGTAGGGTTCAGTATGGTTTTAGCAAAAAGCTCTGTAGGTATCCATATTGCTCTGGTAGAACTTTCTGATAAAAGTAAAACTTTTAATTGAGTATTTCTAATCTAAAGTCTGTTAATTTAAGTTCAGTTTACGTTTTCAGGAACCTACAGCTGCATCTCAATAAAGTAGAATCATTAAAAGGTGATTCATTTCAGTAATTGAAAAAGTGAAATTCGTAAATATAGGTTCATTATGCGCTGGTGGGTTTATTTCATGTTTATTTTGTTTTAATAAAATACAAATTTCTACGAAGTTGGTACACTTTGTACAACATAAATAAAAACATAATTCAATGATTGGCAAATCCTGTTCATCCTATTTGCAATTAAATACACAACAAAGACAAGATTATTAATGTTCAAACTGATAAATTTCAGTTTTGTTACAAATATTCACTAATTTTGAATTTGATGCTTGAAACATGTTCCAGAAAAGCTGGGACAGGGGCATGTTCACCACTGTGTCACATCACCTTTACTTTTAACAACACACAATAAGCGTTTGGGAACTGAGGACATTAATTGTTAAAGCTTTGTAAATGGAATCATTTCCCATTCTTGCTTGATGAGCAACTTCAGTTCAACAGTCCAGGATCTCCGTTGTCGTATTTGGTGCTTCATAATGCGCCACACATTTTCAATGGTAGACAGGTCTGGACTGCAGCCAGGCCAGTCTAGTGTCTGCTCTTTTACTACGAAGCCACGCTGTTGTAACAGGTGCAGAATGTGGCTCGGCATCGTCTTGCTGAAATAAGCAGGACGTCCCTGAGAAAGATGTTGCTTGGATGACAGCAGATGTTGCTCCAGAACCTGTATGTACCTTTCAGCATTAATGGTGCCTTCACAGATGTACAAATTACCCATGCCATCGACACCAACACACCCCCATACCATCACAAATGTTGACTTTTGACCTTTGCACTGAAATCAATCAGTAATTTGAAATGTGTACTCGTCAGACCACAGCACACTTTTCCACTTTGCGTCAATCCATCTCTGATGAGCTCAGAGAAGCCGGTGGCGTTTCTGGGCATGGATATACAGGGGTTGGACAATGAAACTGAAACACCTGGTTTTAGACCACAATAATTTATTAGTATGGTGTAGGGCCTCCTTTTGCGGCCAATACAGCGTCAATTCGTCTTGGGAATGACATATACAAGTCCTGCACAGTGGTCAGAGGGATTTTAAGCCATTCTCTTGGCAGGATAGTGGCCAGGTCACTACGTGATAATGGTGGAGGAAAACGTTTCCTGACTCGCTCCTCCAAAACACCCTAAAGTGGCTCAATAATATTTAGATCTGGTGACTGTGCAGGCCAGGGGAGATGTTCAACTTCACTTTCATGTTCATCAAACCAATCTTTCACCAGTCTCGCTGTGTGTATTGGTGCATTGTCATCCTGAATACACGCACCGCCTTCAGGATACAATGTTTTGAACCATTGGATGCTCATGGTCCTCAAGAATGGTTCGGTAGTCCTTGGCAGCGACGCGCCCATCTAGCACAAGTATTGGGCCAAGGGAATGCCATGATATGGCAGCCCAAACCATCACTGATCCACCCCCATGCTTCACTCTGGGCATGCAACAGTCTGGGTGGTACGCTTCTTTGGGCTTCTCCACACCGTAACTCTCCCGGATGTGGGGAAAACAGTAAAGGTGGACTCATCAGAGAACAATACATGTTTCACATTGTCCACAGCCCAAGATTTGCGCTCCTTGCACCATTGAAACCGACGTTTGGCATTGGCATGAGTGACCAAAGGTTTGGCTATAGCAGCCCGGCCGTGTATATTGACCCTGTGGAGCTCCCGACAGACAGTTCTGGTGGAAACAGGAGAGTTGAGGTGCACATTTAACGGGCATTTACTGTTGGTTTTCAGCCTTGCCGCTTACGCACAAAGATTTCTCCAGATTCTCTGTATCTTTTGATTTTATGGACTGTAGATGATGAAATCCCTAAATCCATTGCAATTGTATGTTGAGAAACGTACTTAAGCTGTTGGACTGTTCGCTCACGCAGTTGGTCACAAAGTGGTGATCCTCACCCCATCCTTGCTTGTGAACGACTGAGGCTTACAGAGATGCTCCTTTTATAACCAATCATGACATTCACCTGTCTCCAATTAACCTGTTCACCTGTGGAATGTTCCAAACAGGTGTATTTTCAGCATTCAACGTTCCCAGTCCTTTGTTCACCTTGTCCCAGCTTTTTTGGAACATGTTCTATCAAATTCAAAATGAGTGAATATTTGCACAAAAAAAACAAAAACCATAAAGTTTATCAGTTTGAACATTTAATATATATTTTTAATGCATATAGATTTCCAAATCATTGCATTGTTTTTATTTACGTTTGACACGACATCTTCATTGCAACTGGGGTTATGTAACGGCTTCAAACCCAAAATTTAATAAAAAATGAATTTTAAACAGAAATGTTGACGTTATGACCATTAAGACTGCTCACCTGGCATTTGTCCGGCAGGCAATCGCGAGCATATTGATGGAAAGTTGGGTGGAAGGGAAAAATTGGTTGTAGACAAAGGAGTAAAAGTAGCAAGAATAACAAAGTTTCCCTTTTTGAATTGAATTTTTTAAATAAATTTAAGTTTAAAGGATATTTTGATTTAATGAGGAAAAACAAACTGATTTGTTACATATTTTTTTTGCCAGCTCAACATTTAGTGTAGATGATTTTGGGCGACTCATTTGAGATGACAGAAAGGCAACAAAAAGCTCAAATAACCCCTCGTTACAAACAAAATGTTCAAAATACACTCTCTGATTGTTCTTTGGAGCAGAAGGATGCCACTCCTGTCAACTCAAACAAGAACCTGAGGCTACTGTTAAAGACTTGCAGAAATTCTTGATTTCAGCTGTGACGTTCTAGTGGTGAGGTCAAACTTTGGTATAAACCAGTGTTTCCCAGCTCTGTTCCTCAGAGCCCACTGTCCAAATGTTTCAGGTATTTCCTTGACTTGTATGAATGGGTGATTTACAGTCTTCAGTAGCACTCGATCAGTGGTGCTGGAGACGACACACACCTATAACATGAAAAACTGTGATACATGAGGACCAGGGCTGAAAAAAACTGGCAAGCAGCATGAAAACAAAGGTCCTTTCTGCCTAGTATCTTGACACCCTTTGGGTACCTTACTACCAACTGAACATTGATTCAAAAAAAATCATATCCAACCAGAACATTATTAGCCATGCCATCCCATCTTCCCGCAGTGACCATCTTCTGATGTCGACTTCCAACAGGATAATGCATCATGCCAAATAGATCAGATCATCTATGGCCGTTCATTTTTTTAACCTGACCTTGAGTTCACTTCACTCCAATGACCTCCAAAGACTACAGATCAGGGTTAGGGTATCGTGGATGTGCAGCAAGAATTTTGCAGCAACTGTGTGATCTCTGAGGAACGTTTCTAACACCTTGTGTTATGAAGAATTAAGGCATTCCGAAGGCAAAAGGTCTTTCTAATATCTACTAAAGTATCTGGTGAGAGGACAAAAGGCTGAATTTTGACATTTAATTCAACCAGTGATGGCCTTGATGTCTGTTAAAGGTGAAATACTCTGATCGGCTCAAATGACAGATTTGGGTTCAACTAAGTGGCTTTAAGCATATTTACTTAATACTGCCCATCTGTGGTCCTCTTGCAAAACATCCATACATAGATGTTGCACACCATAATGCCATGAGGGTTTCCTTAAAATACCCAGAGGGAGGCTTTTAACCATCTACGGTGAAGCAAACAGTATCAACAGAGCACTCAGAGTTCTTCCTGATACTGATCAAGATTGACGGTACACTGGCTGAAATTTCTTGACTGCTGTTTATTATTTAAATGCAGTTTTTTTATTGTATTTTTGTGCACAAGTTGGATATTATAGTTTGGTTGATGGAGGTGTGATGTAGCACCAACAAGGCTGAAGAACCAGTGCAGGACCAGATATAAACACATCATGACCCAAAACCTGATTGACTTCCAGCATCCCATGAAAAAATAGCAGAGAGCAACTGATTTTATTTTCAGTTTGAATTCATTTTTTTAACAAGTTCACATTTTATCAAAACAAATCTTTGAAAAGGACAACAGAAAAACAAACTGTACAGACACAAACTGAGGAACAGGTGAGGTAAGCGTCGGCCGGAGATTCTTTGGGAATGTCAGGACATTTTCTGAAACACAAACACCAGGTAGATACCTGCCCAGAACACAGGAGGGCGATACAGTCATTGTTCTGCTCAGACATCACCTTCATAAAGTACGTGTCAACATTTCTTGACCAGAAATGAATACATTTATGCAATTCAACTTACTGGTTGCATCCCACTCAGATCTGCTCAGGGTTCCCTGTTCAGACAGAAAACAGTGTTAGACCAAGCAGGGCAGTGAACCACACTGGAGCTGAGAGCTGAAGCCTACTCACCACTGGTGGTCTAACTCCAGGTCTACCACAACGCTCTTTAGCCTGAGAGTACTCCTCTGTGCTGTCTGTGGCCAGCTGACCTCCATCCTGACAGGGAAACGGCTGAAAACACATCAGCACACGATGGAAACACGACTTGATGCAGACATTCGTGTGGATTCATTACTGTGTAATTACAGGGTGAAGTCAGATACAAACGTCAGAGTGTTTCGACACCATTTCCATTTAAAAAACGCTAACTTTATCAGAGTCAGTTATCTAGACTAGAACAGTTTTGATGACATTTTTGATATGAGAGAACAGATTTTTACCTGGAAATGTAACAACAGCTGTATGTTCCACAAATTATAAAGCCACTTCAGGCTGAAGCTGGCCTCTATAACTATAGCGCAAGTTTACAGCTTTTTCCTAGCATCAGGAGTTTAACAGTTAAGACTCGTCTAATCCAGATTTAATGATAGTTCACTCAATAAAAACCTTTTATTACTCTAGTCTGTTTAGAAAGGTCATAAAACAGCTGTTTCAGTACTTCTGACATCTCATCTGGACCCACTTAAAGAATCCAATTCAAGTAGTCCAGGAATCAAAACCAAAAAAATGGAAAAAAATGAAATAAATAATTAAATTTTTAAATGAGCGTGCACGTATCTGTATATTTTCATTTGGTTTGTCAGAAACAAAACTACAGATGGCTTTACTGAAGCTCTGACAAGGCAAATAAAGATAAATAATGTTACTGAAATGTACAGCTCTGGCAGAAAGCTAGTTAGTATTTATAGGCAGCAGTTTAAGGTCAAAATCCTTCATTTTTGTTTCATCCTTTAAACGTTTGGTGACATTTTAACCTAAAATTTTATTTTTTCAAGCATTTATTTGCAGAAAACGAAAAAATGCTCCAAATAAGCTTTCTGTTTTCAAAACTCAAGTAACATAGAAAACAAATTTAATTTATTTTTTTTTTAGTTTTCATGTGATTCATGCTTTCTTGATTTCCACCAGTCTTTTTCAACTCTCTGGGGTTCGGGGGATCCACTAGTACAGGGTTCTGCCACTAGTGGCTCTTTGGACCGTCCACAATTGCTCTTAATAACTTGGGCTAAAATGATAAAGAACCAACTGATGTTTTTAAATATAGACATAACAACAAATGCAGATTCCAGCACTTTTTCCATTTCATAATTGCATTTTCACAAGACAACACAAAAAGTACCAGTAATATAATTAAATCTTTTTTTGTTATTAGGTTGGAAACTGTTTATTTTTTTAAACTTGATTTTCCTCAAATATCAGCATCCCATAGAATAAAATGTATCCATCCTCTGTTTGCAGATGTCTTATGTTTTTCTATATTTTGAAATGCAAAAAAAACGGAAATAAAATGGTGGTTCTTTAAAAATGACAAATGTCTTATAGTAGATATTTATCACAAATCACACGTTTTTCAAGAGGTCACGTAACATTTGTGGCTCTAAATGAGTTTGAAGGCCAAAAATGGCTCTTTGGGTTGTAAAAGTTGCAGACCCCCGCCCTCATCAGTAGCTCATTAAAAAATATCTTGTTGCCATCCAGGCAGAGATGCAGAATAAATCTGTAGCTGTCTCCTTTTTCCACCGTTGCAAATAAATGTAAAAAGCACTTTTTATTAAAGCAGATTTTATTATTTTGGAGGATGTAATAAAGAGAAAAAGTCCCAATTTTTGTTTATGTTTCTTTTCCCAACAAAACAACAGCTTAGCTTCTTGTTGCTTGTTCCAACACACAATATAGATCTAACAAACCGGAAATTTACCTAAAAGCACAGATATTTGAACCCAGGTATCTAACGTAATCAGAATTAGCTCGACACACAAACAATTAGAAAACCAAGCAGGTGTCAATGTAAGTTAACATTTCTTTAGTGAATTCAGCCTCAGCCTGTCTTGGACATTATGCCATTTTCTGGGATTCAATGTCTGACCGTTTTAAAGATCGTATGATATTCTATGGGCATAAAAACCGACCCTGTCTAAAACCTCTGCTTCTTAACATCTGCATACAGATTAGAAAGGTGACCACTGTGTGGATGAAGTTGACGGCATGAGCAGGAACTGTTTTTGTTTCTATAAAATGCCTGAATGCTGATACTAGACCTCAGTGAAATTGTTCACCTGCTGTAGAATAAGAAACCCCACTGTCTTGGTAAATCATCTTTGTCTGATTGGTTTCTAAATTATCCTCGACACAGGTTGTCCTCTGGCTCTAGTATTTGTGACTGATTGAAGATTCACAGTTTTACCTCCAGAGCCATCATCTTCATCATGAGGCTGCGATGTTGTTCCTTTTTCACCTTTTCCTCAAAGAACTCTGAGAACCTCTGCTTCAGGACCAGACGCATGTTGTACCGCTTTGCCATGCTGAAACAAAACAGCCTCCGTTTTACAGCAGTTAGTGAGATCTAAAGCCCCTTTTCCATCAGTGCTTACTTGATTCAACTCAACTCAACTCAGTTTTTAGGGTTCTCCATTAGGTACTGGTACCAGCTCCTTTTTTAGTATCTACACGACCGGGGTTCCAATCGAGCCGAGCTGAAAATGCAACGTCAGAAGACAGCCGGTCACTGATTGGCTAGGGGGTACCTTCACTGGTTAAGTCAAGAGAGCGACTCTGTTACAAGAATCAAACTCGCCATCTTTAAAAACACCCGAGCGTATTCTGAGGAAATGGCAACACTGACAGCAACACCGTGGTCCAACAACGAGGTGCAGACCTTTCGGTGCCTGGTGGCTGATGAGAATCCAGGGCGGCTAGAGATCCTCCATTGTTGCGTTGTGCTTGTGTCACATACAAATCACATCACGACCACACACACATTAAGGTGGTATTCAACTGTTATCAACCCGAACCATACAGAGTCGAGTAGAACCGAGTCGGGTTGAGCAGAGATGTGTTCCACTAATGGAAAAAGGGCTTAAAGGGTCTTTAAGGATTTAGTTCTTAATTGTCCTCTAAACACAAAGTTCTAAACTAACTGTTTTATTTTTCTGATGAGGTTATTTTAATAATTAAATCTTACTGTTCAAACAGAGGAAAGTAGACAAGAAACTCGGGGACATCAACCACGCCCTCAAGGCTGAAGTGATACTGACACCCGAACAGAGGATAGGAACCTTTGGATTGAAAGGAAACCTTGAAAACCTCGTTACCAAAACACAGGGAGTCCGACGCCTCCAGACGTTTACTGAACCAAAAAAAAAGAAAGAGAAATAATTAAGACATTGTTCTGTCCACCATTAATGCTAAAAAACGTTTTTCCACAGCCTCAGCAGGTGTTACATTTACACAAGCTCGTAGGCATCCGGCGTCGTTCCAATGAAGAAGCCTCCAGGTTTGAGTCGCTCGCAGGCGTTTCTCAGCATCATGTCCGCCTTCTGCTCGCTCTCAAACGAGTAATGATACACAAACTGACAACTGCAGATGTCAAACATCAGCTCGGGGTCATCCAGCTTCTCTGACAGAACCTCCTGCACCAACGGGTCAGAGAGGGGGAAACCACTTTTATTACTACGTCTTATTAGCATTTTCTGCTGATCACATGTGGTGAAACACAGATGAAATTCTACCTTTGAACAATCTGCGGCGATAAACTGAGCGCTGAAGATTTTCTCGTTAGCGTGACTTTTCCTTTTCATGTCTTCGTATCGAGTCTGGCACTGTTTCACGGACACTTCTGCTATATCTGATATAAAAAACAAACGCATAAGGTTAAAATGCACAGATGTTTCAAGCTGTCAACTGTTAGACAATTAAAGGATTTGCACTCGAATGAGTCAGAAACATTACTGTTTGATTTAAAATATGTAATTTACAATTTTAACCTTGTTTTCCACCACAAACCTGCCACAGACGACAGATGAATATTGGTATCTATGGTTAATTTTGACACCTTTACTGAGATACTTGTGTTGATTAATGTATTTTTGTCCATTTTAAATAAATCAAATTAAAAATAAACCTTTTGGGTCTATAAAGCTGCATGCAATGCTTTCTCTGCAGCTCTGAAACTACATGTTCTTTATAGCACCATCCACAGTTATTGGCAACCCTGGTAAACATTTGTAAAAATCCTTAAAATATATTTATTTTTTATTGCTATAGCATAATTTCATTCATTCATTCATTCATTCATCTATACTGCTTATTCCATAGTGGTTCGTAGGGGAGCTGGTGCTTATCTCCAGCGGTCTACAGGCGAGAGGCAGGGAACACCCTGGACAGGTCGCCAGTCCATCGCAGGGCAACACAGAGACACACAGGACAAGCAACCTCGCAAACACTCATTCACACCTTAGGGGAAATCTAGAGAGATCAATTAACCTAACAGTCATGTTTTTGGACTGTGGGAGGAAGCCGGAGTACCTGGTGAGAACCAATGCATGCACGGGGAGAACATGCAAACTCCATGCAGAAAGACCCTGGCCGGGAGTTGAACCCAGGACCTTCTTGCTGCAAGGCAACAGTGCTACCCACTGCGCCACCATGCAGTAATTTCATACAATTTTAAGAAAATTCAAAAGTCAATTAAACTAAATATGTTTGGCAAGGGAAAAAAGGCATATCAGATGTTTTTTGCCAAGATTATTTGCAGCTTTTGTGATAATGTTTTGTACAGCCCCGTTTGAACTAATAGGACAGCACTTACTCCTCTACAACATTTCACAAGGTTAGAGCATACAGAGAGGGATGGACCTCTCCAGATCATCCAGATGCCTGACACCTTTCTTATGCTCTCCTCTGTCCACAGATTTATGATAGGATTTAGGTCCTGAGGATTGACGTGGCCATGGAAGGTTGAGTTGGTGTCTAGTGAAGCATTCCTGTGTTTTCTACCCCCTATGTTTTGAATCATTATAATCCTGAAAGACCCAGTGCAGACCCATTTTAAGCACTCTACCCGGGTTTCCAGGGCGTTTGGAAAAGAGACAGGCCCACAGCATCACAGATTAAGGTTGTATACTGGTTTACGTCCCATTAGAGATCAGTAAACTCCCATTGTTTTCCTTTGTGACGGTGGGACAGAACGTTTTTCCTGGCAGGCTTTCTAAATAACCCTTTGGCATACGGAGAGCATGAAATACTTGCCGTGGACATCTGGTCACCCCAGATGTCCCACTCTGAGGCGGTTCTCTCACGGTGAGCTTTGGAGATGTTTTACCTCCCTAACCATCCTGATCACTGTGTGCAGAGGCAGGAGAAACTCGGGTCCTTGTTCAGTTCTGTTTCTCAGGGTTCTGGTTTTAATTATTGTTGTAACGGTAGATATGAGCACACTTACATAGGAGGCTTGAATGCCATGTTCTCTAGTCTTTCGCATTGTGAAGAGAAATGGGGTTCAGCGCATTTATACCCTTAGTGGAACAAGAAGTCATGAAGTACTCTAAAGTTACTACACACTACCTCAAAAATGTATAAATTAAAAACTGCTTCCATGACATTTCATTTATAAGAACTGAAAAGGATGACAGAGATGCCAAGAATCATGTAACAAAATAATTATTTTATTAAGGTAAGATGCTTTCTCAGCTGAATAAAGAGTTTTTAAATTAAAGGTATTTTTTCTAAGCTTTGCTGTATGAGATTATGTTACTGCGGTTTAAGCAGAATTTATTTTAAGGTTTGTTACACAGCTTTATTTAACGGCGGCAAAAAGTATGGTGGACACCACACGATCAGAGGAGACACCACCACTGGGAAAATGAGGAAGTTTGTCTGAGAGTGACTGAGAGTGAGTCTGGGATTAGTGATTACCTGCACAGACGAGGTGACTGATGCCTCCTCTTCTCCACTTCAACAAGTCTCCTCCTTTACCACAGCCAAGGTCTAACACATACACAGGCCTGCTCCCTGTACCTCGTGCCTGTTCCAGGATCTCACCTGTTAGTGGAAAGAAGAAAAAGATCTTACTGTCTGTCTGACCTGCTCCTCTGAGTTCAGGTGACCTCTTTACTAAATCAGCAAGAGAAGCAGGTCATTTCTAGACAGATTTAATGGAGCACTGTTTCATACTGGCGAAAGATTACTGTCCGATTAGCAAAATGGCATTGATTGGTGATCAGTTACCAATCAGAACACTCTTCAGCCAGTTGTTAAAGTTCCTCATGTAGAAGATCCTGCTTTGACTTCGAGCCGCCAGTCCAACTTCCTGCAGAGTGTTGTAGTGACTCGCAACATTCTTGCTGTGATCAGCCACCTGGAGGATCAATAACGGGTCAATAAGCATGCTGAAGTCAGGTAGACGGTGAGCAGATAAAGTCAATGAGCCTACCAGCTTCTTAGTGGGTGAAGTCTCCTCCTCATCCTCCCTTTCTTCATGCCTTCTCTTCATCCCTGACTTCAGTCCCAGCTCTCTTCCTCCTCCTCCTCCTGGTGCTGCTCCCTCCTCTCCATTCGTTCCTCCTTGTTTTTCTTCAACCTTCTCCATTGTTTCTGTCAGGAATAAATGGAGAAGGGTGAAGAACATGTTTTAAAACATGATTTAAAACACAAGTGTCAAACTCCAGTCCTTGAGGACCAGCTTCCTACAATGTTTAGACGTGTCTCTGCGTCAACACACCAGAACAAGACAATTAGGTCATTAGCCGGGCTCTGTAGAACCCGATGGCATGCTGAAGAGGCGATTCAGCCTTTTGATTCAGGTGTTTTGGACCAGAGGCACATGGAAAACTTGAAGGACACCAGCCCTCGAGGACTGGAGTTTGCTCCCCTGTTTTAAGACATTTAAATTCAATTGAGCCCAGGTGGAATATGTCAGAAAGACAACAGTAAAGAAGATGAATGTGTTGAACACCATCTGTAAACTTAGAAAAAATGATTAACAAAGATCAACTGAAAGCAAAAACTCTATTTTGTCTGCATAGGAGAATTCACAGAAATGTTACTTTGGCCAAAGAATTAGGCTGATGATTTAAGGTTATCAGTAATTATTCTCATTTATTTGCTTCATCAACATCTATGTTCTCCTTGGCCATCTTCTGCTTTCAATTAATCTCATCTTATATAAAATTTCTATTTTATAGTAAGATTCCTTGTTTTGTTTAGTGACTTAATTTCCAAGTTGCTGATGCAATCATTTAAAACTCCACAGTTGTTATCTGAATATCAGAGTGCGCAAAATCACAATGGCAAAACGATTATGTGATTTTAATTGGGCTATTATAACGTACTCGTCGCCCAGATATTGTCATGACGATGATATTTAAAATGGTTTCCTTAATTCCCTGCATACCAACAACTTTTTGATAAATTTGAATAATAGTTGGTAAATTTGCAGTTCCAGCATAAATTACTTTTTCTTTTTGAAACAGTACCACACTAAAACGATGACGCACCATTTTTACATCCAACTGCCAAAGAGCCAGATCACTTTTGTATTTGTTGAAAGTTCCGTTAGTCAATAGTTTTTAAGCATATGCGTATGCTGCTTGTTTGTTGATATCATGATTATATGCAATGTCACAATGTACTGTGTACAATGCTGCTCATGCAGAAATGCAATGAAACGGGGCGAGTTGAGGACACAAAAAAAATTATATACAGCAGAAGATTCAACAATTAAAAATAATTTCTTGAAATATCAGAGAATAGACTTAATAACCGAGAAATGCTTCATCCCTCTGTTGATCATCCACTGTAGGCCAAGTTTTCTCAACTCAAAGTTTTTTTTTAGAATAAATTTCAAACCACAGATGTTGACCAAAATGCTGAAACCGCATTAAAAATGGTTACACGGTTACTATTGTATGGCAGTTCTTGCATGAATGGCACCCTGGGTAAGCTCTACCTGAATTTGGAGCCAAGGAGAAAAAGTACGTATTTTTAAGAAGGACTTAAAATGCAGATTAGACGTGGCATCGCTGGCTACAAAATGAATAAAATCGGGTCTTAAACACCAAAAAATCTGGTTTCAAACCTGGTCTGGGGGTTTCTTAGCAGAAATTATTAAGTCGTCAAAGCATCTTGAACTGAAAAAAAAGTGTAGCACTTTTGCAACATATCGTTAGCCTCATAGCATAATTGCCCAAGTCATTTTTTGACAAAAAAATATTTTTGGGTAAAACCCCCAAGTTTCCTAAGAAAAACCGGGAAAGAAAATACAAGGTTTTTAAAAACTTTCTTTTCCGCTAACATTAGCTAGTCAGATAGAAAAGCTAACCCTCGCTCCTTTAAAGGTTAGAAAAACATCGGTTTTTTAGGGCTAAAGGGATAAACCTCCCCCAGGGGGAAAAACAACTTTAAATACCTGTCTGATACCAGTTAATATCCGACAGACATATAAACTCCGCGTTTTTTTTTTTCCCAAAAATTTTAACTTTTAAAAGGGGTTGTAAAAAAATTTTTCCATCTACTCCCCAGTAATCTTTTAAAAACGACAGGGGGCGCAGTGAACGTTTCCCGGGTTTTTGGAGCTATCTTCTTCGTCTTTTCTGTAATGAAGGCTTGCAAACAGCTCATAGGTGCATACTGCCTCTCAGTGGTACATACTTTACAGTTCAACAATTTCTATCCCGCATTCTCTCTCTCTCTATACGTGTGTGTGTGTGTGTGTGTGTGGCTTTATCACATTCTTGGGCCCGCAGCCCGTAAAAACATCTTTAAAAAAAATCAAAAATCCCCAGCATTTAAAAGAAAAAACTTCCCAAATGGTAAAAGCCCTGAAACTAAAAAAGTGCCCTTTTTTTTGCCCCTACTGGGCCACTGAAAACACTTTTTTGGGGGGGGGGGGGTTTTAAAGGACCCAAAACTTTTTTAGAAAAAAAAATTTTATCCCGAAAAGAATTTTAAGGCCTTATAAATTAAAGCGTGATATTTAAAGATAAAGGTTTTATGAATTTTCATTTACATTTTCCAGAAAAAAGAAGCTCCTGTCATCTCCCATCATGGGGTGGATCGGGGGACAAGAAGTGATAAGGGAGGGGGGACCGTGGCATGGTTGAAAAATCATCCATGTTAAAATATGTAAAAAAAAAAATTAGTTTGGAAAAAATAGGCGAGCTTTTCTATCAGGGGAGAAAAGGAGGGGGTGGGGGAGTATAAATTGGATCTTTTCACTAAAACCAGCCGCCACAGAAACATTTTTTCCCCCAGGCTGTTTCTCTTTTGGGAAACATTCAATAGAGTAAAAAAAACAACAGCTACAGACGTTGGGGGCAAATGCACCTTTTTATTTATTTATGTATGTTATATTGACTTTTAAATATGTTTTTTGTAGTGAAAAAAAAAAAAACCAAAAAGAGCAAATTTTACGGTCAAATTCCCTTGTTTGAGTACAAACTTGGGAATAAAGTGATTCTGATTCGGATTCTGTTTCTGATTCTGATATCTGGGTGTTTGCTGGATAACAGATGGAATGGAGATCAATTTGTGAACCACTACAAAAAGGGGGACAAAGCAAAGACTGTCTTCTTTAGGGGCTTAGGATTTTTCGTTTTTTTATATGCATATCTTCTATAAGTCGTTGTGGAGAGTGTGATCTTTCTGCCACCCTCTGCTGGGGGGACAAATCAGAGCCCGGGACTTACAAAAATCAAAAAAAACTAATAAGAAAGGGACTCCACTGGAACTCTGGAGATCATTGTGGAAAGGCCAAAAAAAACTTTTGGACATTTATACATATAAAATAACATTATGGGAAAAAAATTTTCTATATATTTAATTTTTTGTTATTTTATAAGGGTTGGAAATTTAAAAAAACAGGGGGGACGCTAAAAGGTTTTAGACCACAATAATTTTTTTTATGGGGTAGAGCCCCCTTTTGCGGCCCAATACAGCATCAATTCATCTTTGGGAATGACATATACAAGTCCTGCACAGTGGTCAGAGGGGTTTTTAAGCCATTCTTCTTGCAGGATAGTGGCCAGGTCACTACGTGATACTGGTGGAGGAAAACGTTTCCTGACTCGCTCCTCCAAAACACCCTAAAGTGGCTCAAATATATTTAGATCTGGTGACTGTGCAGGCCATGGGAGATGTTCAACTTCACTTTCATGTTCATCAAACCAATCTTTCACCAGTCTTGCTGTGTGTACTGGTGCATTGTCATCCTGATACACGGCACCGCCTTCAGGATACAATGTTTGAACCATTGGATGCACATGGTCCTCAAGAATGGTTCGGTAGTCCTTGGCAGTGACGCGCCCATCTAGCACAAGTATTGGGCCAAGGGAATGCCATGATATGGCAGCCCAAACCATCACTGATCCACCCCCATGCTTCACTCTGGGCATGCAACAGTCTGGGTGGTACGCTTCTTTGGGGCTTCTCCACATCGTAACTCTCCCGGATGTGGGGAAAACAGTAAAGGTGGACTCATCAGAAAACAATACATGTTTCACATTGTCCACAGCCCAAGATTTGCGCTCCTTGCACCATTGAAACCGACGTTTGGCATTGGCATGAGTGAACAAAGGTTTGGCTATGGCAGCCCGGCCGTGTATATTGACCCTGTGGAGCTCCCGACGGACAGTTCTGGTGGAAACAGGAGAGTTGAGGTGCACATTTAATTCTGCCGTGATTTGGGCAGCCGTGGTTTTATGTTTTTTGGATACAATCCGGGTTAGCACCCGAACATCCCTTTCAGACAGCTTCCTCTTGCGTCCACAGTTCATCCTGCTGGATGTGGTTCGTCCTTCTTGGTGGTTTGCTGACATTACCCTGGATACCATGGCTCTTGATACATCACAAAGACTTGCTGTCTTGGTCACAGATGCGCCGGCAAGACGTGCATCAACAATTTGTCCTCTTTTGAACTCTGGTATGTCACCCAAAATGTTGTGTGCATTTCCATATTTTCAGCAAAACTGTGCTCTTACCCTGCTAATTGAACCTTCACACTCTGCTCTTACTGCTGCAATGTGCAATCAATGAAGACTGGCTACCAGGCTGGTCCAATTTAGCCATGAAACCTCCCACACTAAAATGACAGGTGTTTCAGTTTCATTGTCCAACCCCTGTATGTCAGCAACAGCTAAAGGTGGAACGTAAACTGTTGCCAAAATAACACTGGTGAACTCTCTGCATAAATCGCTCTTTGTTTGACCTGTCACCCAGAGCTTGTTTGCATTGGGAAACCCTACGAGGGGCATTTAAGCCCCAGACAACATAGCCTCTAGGATCATTCGAGCACTCAAACCCCTCAATCACGTTGAGGTAAATGGTAAATGGACGGAACTCATATAGCGATTTTCCAGTCATACAAAACGCTCAAAGCGCTTTACACTGGAACCCACAACCTTCTGATTGCAAGACGACTACTCTTCCTACTGAGCCACAGTCGCCTTATTGGCGGTTCAAGGAGGGGATGATTATAATATAATTATATAATAATATAATTATATGTTATTATAATTATAATAAAATATTATAATAATTATGTATAATAACATAATAATAATAATTATTATTATTATTATTATCATTGTTAATAATAATAATTTATTTATTTAATTACTTTCTTTAAAAACTTGCCACACATATTATTATATTATTCTTCCTGAAGAATAAATATTATTATATTCCTGAAGAATAAAGTACAAGAAAGTCAGGAATGGACTCTGGTACTGATTGAAGGGCCAAAGGGGAGGCAGAAAATAAAAGGACAAACCAAAAATATCACTATTTAGGTAGTTCAGTGAAGCACAGCTGGCAGGGAGAGTTTATTAAAGTGGTGTTGCACTCTTGTGCGATAGGTGGTTGTATAACTCTCCAAAACACTGACTTTATGTCTTGAAACTGGTTTGCAACTAATTGGATAGTATTCTTAGAGTCATTGGACCCAAACTTTAACTTCCTGGCTAATGCTTTTATTTGTTGCTTCAATAATTGACGTTACTTTGTGAAGAGCACCAGTCCCTCTACAAAACATGGTACTACTATGCCCGTTCTTCATTGTTGGGATGGTGTTCTCAGGATAAAAGCTTCCCCCTTTTTCCTCTAAATATTAAAATGGTCACATTGGCCAAAAAGCAAAAAGGTTTGACCAGATCTAATGATATATCCAGAAACAAGGTATTTGTTCATGAATCCTTTTCCCAAACAGTAATCTGGCTTTTTATGTTGCTTTAGGAATAATGGCTTCTTCCTTTCTTAGAGGCCTTTTAGTCATTTTTGGACCAGAACTAATTTCGTTGTGGATAATGACTGCATCTTAGTATGATGTCTGGACTTTCCCATGGTGTTTATATAGGTAGTTAGAACAGATGAATGTGGCATCCCTCAGGCATCTGTTACATTCAAGGATGAACCAGACTTGTGGAGGTCCACCATTCTTTCTATGGGATCTTGGCTCATTTCTTTGAAATTCTTTAATGATGCCCCACAAGGAAGTGGTGTGTTTTTTGGCTCCTTTGATTTATATCAACAGCTGTGGATCCCCTGGTAATGGTGATCTTTGCTAGTTTATGATGAAAATGTTTTGTGAATGAGGCAAATCACTTTTAAAGAGCCGCACTTCAGAAATTCCCCACTACCCTTTTAATTATAATTGTGTGTGCTTGTGTGACTTCAGACATGTTAATTTCAGATACGTTACACAGTGGTCTCAGTTTTCTCCGAAGCTGTACTTAGGTTGCCTTTTTTCCCATTTCATTACCATGCGCTGGTGAAGTAAATGCAAAAATCCAGAAGAGGGAGCTGTGAATCTCTCATCCTAGTGTTCAAAAAGAAGGAGAAAATTGACCAAAATCTGGATTAATTTGTTTTTCATTTTACCGTTTGCCCTTTCAGATCAACATTAATTCAAAAGAGGTACACTAATAAGAGCTTTAAACCTGAATTTCAATCAGCCCTGCTAAAGGTATTTAATACTAAAAAACTGTTATGCAATATGTAATTTCCGTTCACCATGGTCATCATTTTGTTATGTAATTGCAACTGGTGACAGTAATCTAATTAAATAAGATGTAGTCTAAGGGGCAGTTTCATGGATTTATAACATAATAGTTACAGCGTGGTGATTGATTAATTGTTGATTGATTTTGATGTTTTCTTTAAATTGTTTCCAAAAGTTGACAAAAAAAACGTTTCACTTTTGACTCCTTCATTAACTGTTTGATTTAAGCTGTTTACAGATTATGTGCATGGTGACAGCATTCCTTAGCCAGATATTTATACAGTGCTGTGAAACATTGTTTACCTCCATACAGATTTCTCGTTTTTGCTTTTTTGTCACACTTAAATTTTAAATCTCAGACAGAAACAACCTGATTTTTGGCCCACTTTCCTTAGTGGTGGTAGTCTGATGGTCTGGGGCTCCTGTGCTGCTTCGGGAGCTGGGGGATTTGCTTCAAATGATTGGCCAATGAAATCTTCTCTATACATAAAAATACTGAAGGGGGATGTTATTCTATTGGTTTGTGTCCTTAAGGTCAAGGGCACTTGGGTATGTAACAAAAAAAGCATTAGATCAGATCAGCAAGTCTATGTCTGAATGACTCAAAAAAACACAAGGTAAAAATTTTGCAGTGGCCTAGTCAAAGCCTGGACTTAAACAGATGGGTCATGCTCACAAATGTGGCTGAACGCAAATTAGCATGGACCACATTTCCTCAGATGTGATGTAAAAGATTCAGTGCCACTAATAGCAGACACTAGATGACAGTTGTTGCCAGAAACAGTTAGGTTTACAAGGACATAACATTTTTACAATGAGCCAAGGTTGGTTGGATAGTAATCATTGTTTTAGAATTGCATCTTGTATTCATTTAGGTTATTTTAGTCTGATGCCTAAACCTGTTTAATGATCTGTAAAACTCAAGTGTGAAAAAAACAGGAGCAGAATAAATCTGGGAATGGGCAAATACATTTTCACTGGACCTTTTTTTTGTTGCAGTGAATAGAGCAAATCTCAGCTCGTTCCATTCTGTGTGGTGTTTGCATGTTCTTTCTGTGCACATTTTTCCAGTTTCCTCACAAAGTCCAAATCTTGGACATCAGGATAACAGTTTTTTCTAAACTGCTCAAAGATGCAAAGTGTGGATTATTTGTGTCTCAGCGTTGGCTCTGTGGTTGACTGGCAGCTAGTTTAGGGCTTACCCGGCTTCACGATCGTTGACTGGCGGGACCAGGCCACAGCCCTCCTGAAGAGGATCATGCATAAATCGAAAATGGATGGAGGGGCTAGTTGGGATGGGTTTTACACCAATTCTTTAAATGACCTACATTGTAAATAATGAATGTAAATCGAAATATTAATATAGAGAGTACAGAATATCGAGACTATTATTTGTATTAAGAGTGAAGGTGTCAGTCTGAGATGGCCAGACTGTGTAATTAAATTTTTTAATGTGAAGAAAAGTATAAGGAGCCTTAATTAAAGTCAATGCACATTTTCATCAGTAGTTATTAAAAAAACACATAATTGAAGGAGCACTGTGTGGTGTGGTGGAAGAGCAACGCCCCAGATACAGAGATACGTTCGTCTGGTCTTCGAATCCTAAACTAAGGACCCTTGCTGTGTGTCTTTTTGTGTGACAACTTTTTTCATCTGTTTCTGCTCCCTGAGCCCCAGTTCCCTTAGCCAAAAACAGCATGGAGCCCAGATTTTGAGACAGCACAGACTGCAATCAACAAAACAACAAAAAAAGCCCAACTTCGACCACAGACAGAAGAAGAAAAACAAGGACGCTTGCTTTGGAGAAATGCAGCATGAGGACATGCTGTTGTCTATATTTGGATGGCTTATCTCTATAAGGACACAGATGATGTGTTCAATTGTTATTAAGCAAATCATCTTATTCCTTTTCAGTTACTTTTTCTTTTTAAAGTTGACAGATGAACCCCCCAATTGACCCAAACATAGTATGAAAACAGGTGTGTGCACAAAGACACAGTCCCAAAAGTTTGCACATTCGACATAGATGTTTGTCAAACTCCTCTCTCATATTTCTATGATTTGAAAAATAATGCTAGGTTGCATAAAAGCCATTTTTTTAACGTCATTTTTACTTATCAAGCTGAACAGTGCTAATATTTCTGCAATTTCTGATTAGGTATTAAATGATAATCTGTTTAAATGGTTTAAATTTCCAACAGTTATTCTTTTCGCTTTAGAAAAGCATTTCCATCAGTATTAATTTTGACTACGACATTTTTGGAAAAAGGTGACTGACTTACAGCAATTCTTTTCACATAGTCGAGTCTCACATAGGTCGGTCTCTATGGTCAGGAATGCTGCTTGAATTAAAACGATGGAGAAAATCTTTTGTATTGTTGTTTGTCTTGGTTTCGCTTAATTTGCTGTTTTGTATATTAGAGAAAATGACAATGAAAAACTAAAGCCAAATATCCTGAGAAGATGAGACCTCATGAAAAATACTGAACAGGGTGCACTTGGAAAAAATGAAGAGCTCATTACAATTTTTTTTTTCAGAAATCAGCTTCTCTGTAGGCATGTTATCATTTTCAGTGTGAGCTCAAATCCATCATCCATCCATCCTATTCCACCAGTGCGCCAATTTAGAGACGTTTTTCACTGACTAAAGCATTGTTCCCTTGAAAAATGTCCTGCATTATGCACGCGATGAATGAATTCAGGTTTAAACATCGTTAAAGTTTTATCATAACCCGCTTTCCAGAATATTTCCCTAACTCTTGTGTTATTCTTTTCTAATAGAGGTTGGCAAACTGCTTTTATGGTTTATATGTTCTGTACATTTATAAACCCAGTCCTTCAGTCAGTTTCACTCAGGGCCTCAATTTCCTGCTCCCTTTCACGGCTGTTTCCACTCAGTAGATTAATCTCACCTGTTTCCCATCCCACTGATCAGTCCTCCCAGTATATAATCTCCTTGGTTTCAGTCAATCCTAGTTAGATCCTCTGGTGCTTTGAGCTGTTTTCTAGCTTATTTTAAGTATAATGTTGCTCCTGCAACCTCCCTCCTTTTAGCCTGTGGTCAGATCCTTGAGGATCACAATATGTGGTAAATCATCACACATCAATGCTGCAATGCTCCATTCTATTGAGATATAATTTAATTTTACTGAAGTACATTTATTAGATCTTGGGTGCAACTTTTGGATACTAGAATGCATTTGCACACAGTGGAGACATTTAGTTTCATGTCGTTTCATCTCAAATCAGGTGTATGGGAGGGGCCGGCCCAGAACTTCCTGTTTGTATAGGCCATGATGTCTTTGATTGCATCACTGGGTAGAACCAATTGAAGCGTTTTCTTTTTTTTTGTATAGTATTATCTATTTTCTTTTGTGCTACATGGCATAGAGTTTTGTATTTTGTGTTTATAAATCAGATTAATAATCTTATTCCATTTTTTTTTTTGCTTTGTTTAGATGTATTGTTGAATATAATCTTTTTTGCTAACTTTGCAGACCGATGAGCTTCAGGAGTGTTTCAGTTTTCTATAAAACAGTAAAATGTTGTCAGTCGGGGAGGATTGAAACTTGCATTGATAAAATGGACCAAACCAAAATGTTCTGCAGATGTTGTCTGCCTACCACCTTCCTTACCACTTGTTCTACACTACCTCACACAGTCAGACAATAAGAGAACAATCATGAGACTGTTGCCAGGAGAAACTGGAGACTCTTCAGAATGGTTTTGAGTTCCCAACTAACATTTTAATATTGAATTCATTTGATTCATTATGACTATATTAGGAAGCTTAAACAATAAACGTATTACCAGAAATTAGTACAGGGCACTGACTGTGAAGAGTTTTTTGACCTAATTAAAGGCAATTTTAGTAACACCAAAAAGGAAGAAGCCAAAGAAATTCCTTTTATATATTCAACCAGAACCTAACTGGTTCCGTCAATCGTACGTTTTTCTTATTTTTAATGATTTATTTTTTCTTGTGGTTTCATTATGTTGATACTTGAACATACCTGTGAAAGCTTCAAACACCTTTCCTTTTTTTATAGCCGAAATATTCTAAATATTCATCAACTGCAGACAGTTTTCCAAGTAATGCTTCAGAGAAACAGCTTCTACCTTCCCAGGAATTATCTTTCAGTTTAGTCTCTTTAAACTAAGGGCCAAAAGTGCTATGTACTGCCATTTCTGGAAAGACAGTCAAGTTGGGGACAAAACTAAGAGGGGTTTTTCCTTCATCACAATTATTGTTATTTGCAACATTTTCCTTTTAAAGTAGGAAGAGATGGCCAGAAACCCATATTTCCCACAATGGATAATCAAATAGTAAATTCTGATTTCTTTTACCCATAATTATTTATCATGGCTGCGCAGATGTTGTTCAGGCCAGCATGAAAGGAGTCTTAGTGGTACCGATAGTTATGGTTGCTGGGCACCAAAGTGGCTTCAGACTGGATGAGTTGATGCAGACAGACAGAGTGAGCTTTAGCTTGATATCAGCTGATCCTGGATCAGTTTCATGCACTGATCCTGTCTGGTATGTCTGTAATTCATCCCGCTGATGGCGATCTGAGAGATGAGACTCATTACTGTGCTGGCAAAAGCACAAGTTTGCCGACGACTGACGGCTGAACCTCGTCCAGATAACTTTTAAAGATCAGTTTGCCGGAATCCAGACAGCTAATAAGTAAATTCCTGACTTTAATGAAAAAACTCCAGGGGGACATGTCCCAAACTGGACATTCTGTTATTGTTGTGGGATACTTCAACTTCCAGTTTGAGGAGATTGACCTCTGTGCCCACTGTCAGTTTGGTACAACCCAAAGAGGATACATTTAAAGGAACAAATAACTGAGAAGGATCATCATGTCTTTACATTTTTGTTCTGAGGCACTATTGTTAATTACATTGGTCATTGTGTAAACGTAAGATACCTTCAGGATAATTTGAACTTCAACTATATGAACTTAAAAACATTTTCCTTATTGAAAGTGCATAGTTGTTTCAGCTCATTACTAGTCACGCCTAAAGCGTATTTTGTTTATTTTGCAGTTAGAAACAGCTTCATTGTTGTTATTCATTTTTAGGAACCGTAAAATACGATGTGATTTATTTTCTGAAAGCATCCCTGTAGACAGTAGGCCATCCTGAATAAAGTTTGTCATAACCTCCTGTTAGCTTTTTGATTTAATGTAGAAATATTTGATAAAACTGAGGCAGTGTCACAATACCAATGGCACAAAAACAAAAAAAGGGAAGCGATGCAGACCAAAGTGCTGATAGAATCAGGAGGGCAGCATCCAAAGAAACAGTGTTTATTTAAAATCCAAGTAAATGCGTTGCACCAGCAGGATGAACTGAGTCAGGTGTAAAACAACCCAAAATTCAGAAAACAGAAACACCCAGAAAAAACACAATGGAAACCAGAGTCTGCAAACCTGTGTATGCATGCACATAACCAGACAAGGTCATCTTGGCACCTCAAGTTGATTCTTTTTTGGCAGATCCTCTCAACCTCAGTAAAGCTGGATGGATAGCATCAGTAGTTAGTTATTTTTTAGGTCTTGCCAGAGATGCTCAATTGGAACAAGGCAGCATCTCTTGAAAGTGAACAACAGCCACAAGGTAACACTGGAGCTCTGCCTCGGTTATTATAAGGTTCCTAGAGCATGATGTTCAAAGATTCCAAATATAAGGAGCGCTAAATTGCTTATGCAAAAAAAATCCTTGCACGTGCAATAAGTGGGCATGTTGTGCATGATCTAGAAACATTGTGTGCAATACAAAAGAGGTAAAGACCAGCCTATTTACATGAGGAAATAGCGTGTGCTACCGGCTGTCACCATAGAGACTGCTGGAGAGCAGAGCGGCTGTAAAGAAAGATGAAGTTCGAAGCAATGGAGTTGGAGGTAATAATAATGAACTGCATTTATATAAGTATGTCAAAGCGCTTCAAAACAACAGTAAAAACAAATAAAAACATGAAAATACTAAAAGCTACTGTAAAACCATGAAATATCATGCAGCTCTAAACAGCTGTATTTAATGTGTTTCATTAAAGATAATGTCCTGTCAACTGAATTTAACACAGTAGGATCAAGTGGCAATAACATGTCAAGGATTATCAGTTGAAATCAGACATCCCTGATGCAAGCTCTGCATGTCATAGGGTGTAAATATTTATGTCCACATTTTTTTACATTTTTTTTTGTTAAGTAAATTTACAAAAATGTCTGAAAACACGTCACTTATATCACTTTAAAACATGTTTTTTTTTTTTAATGAAAACTATGTACTCAAATTGATTTTGGGCAACATGTGGTAAAATAGAAAGTGTGTAAATTCATTTTAATTGAATTCAAAAATATCTTTATACTCCCAAAGGGAATTAAAGAAATAACACTAATTTCTGAATACTTTCTGGTGCTCCTGTACGGCTACAACTTCTGAGGTTAATAATTACTGCTTGAAACATCAGACTATGAGGAAAATTAGCTAATCTGACGATGAATCGCAGCCAGGATCCAATTTTGTCTAGTGAGATTATTTATAGAATAGAATAGAATAGAATGATCCTTTATTTGTCCCTGAGTGAGGAATTTCAAGTCTCTCAACAGCAAAGCGGCAGGCAAATGGAAAGCACACTTTTTACACTGAACTACTAGAGTAAATTAGATTTTTTGAGATGTATGTCTGTAAGTGTTGTCAGGCACTTAAAGGGATCTATTGCATATTCAGTTACAACAGAAGGTCTACAATAAAGATAGTCTTTTTCTAACTCTAGCTGGGAAACTAAAAATGATCACATCTGAATTGCAGGTGAAACATGCTGATACACAAATAAGTTAACAGTAACATTTTTTGCTACTTTTATGTTGGACTTTTGAACATCTTTATAAAACATGGAGGAATGTTGGCCAGTGCAGCTCCAGAGATGATGTTGTTCACGCCCACAGGTGAAGGTTCTTCCCAACCAATCAGCATCTACACAGATATGACGTCATCAAAATGTACCAGGTTGGCATGCTTGGCTTTTCACCTAAGCAGATACGAGAAGTGTAGTTTGTTCAAGTTAAGTAGTTTCAAACAACAACGGAAAACAAAAAAAGGTCTTGGGCTGTACCCGAGCATACCATTACCGAAAAGCGTTCTTACTGGGATAATGCAGAAACCGCAGCCAGGAAATTCGTAAAGCTCGAGCATGAGCGAAGGAAGAATCGGTCAAATTTGGTTGTGCTAACCTTTTTTCAGTGTCTATTCGGGGTAAATCCAGTCTTCGATAAATATTTTCCTGCTTTCCTACTCTCTGCTTTGAACAAGGCCGGTATCATAGTAGGTATTTTCACTGAAAACCCAGTTTCGAAAGAGAAATGTTTCCTACAGTCATCCTCTGTTTAACGAGCATCCGTTCTCTTGTGGGACATCCCCAGACAGACAGAGGATCGAGAAATGGATGGATGAAAGGATGGATGGACTGATTAATGGATGGAAGCTCTATAAACATGTAAATCTGACCTTACAGTGTTTCAAAGCTGCTGCATTGGCTGAATGAAGCTGTGGTGCTTTAAAAAGCTTCTTCGCCTGTTCAGTCAACTCTCCTTTTACACAGAAAGACGTTTTCAGACAGAAGAGGCTTTGATACACAAATACCACACAACCCTTGCAGAGAAAAAACCCTTTACCTACCCACCGCCCCTTGTAAACCCCCTTAGCTGCCATTATCACTGTGTGTGTCCGTGGGAGGGAGGTGGGAATCTCCAGGGACAGAATCCATTTTACCTGTGTTTCCATTATGGCAGCAGACCCGTACATATACACACACACACACACACATATACGTCTATGCCACATGTGTTCCTCAAAGCTCAAAGAACATAAGTTAGACATGAAGTTAATAAAGCATCTCATATTTTTCTCTTTATTCATAAGCCTGCTTTAAAATTCACTACTCAGACACAACACACTGAAAAATATAAAAACGAAAACAGAGAAATTCCTCAAGAGATTGGCGACAGAGATACTGAGGCTTATTAAAGTTCAGGAACCATATTAAAAACTGAGTGAACTAACCTCTGCTTTACCCACACGTTGTCCAGTTTGTGAAGGGATTGTGATAAATGGGATTATGTTGGTTAAAATTACCTAAAGAAAAGTTTGAACCTAAAGTTGGAAAAGCTCTGGAAAATCACCTGAAGTTGTAATCCTGACCTGAAGAGCTAAAGATTTCTCATCCACTTTGATATTCAAATCCAACATGGTTGAAGTGCACTACAGGCCATTTTTTCCCAAGTTCATCTTAAGTGCAAAGTCTTTGAGGGGCGAGTCCAAGTCAAGTCTCTAAAGACTGAAATTTGCATTCTTATTTCAAATGCAAGCGATCTAGTCTTCCTAAAACACAGAATTGTTGTAGGTTATTGATTTAAATTATTATATAAGGCCTAACTTAACACATGAACTGTTGAAAGCATTCTCGTGTTCAAAGCATTTAATTGAACATGCAAAAAACTGTTACTAGCTGCTCTGAATTATTGAGAAAATCAATAAACCCTTTTAGTGATCCTGATTGTAATATCAAGCTAGTAGTAATAGGCTGACAGCAGTTAACATCAAATTAGTGACTAAATCTAACAGGAAGTGCTTTAATTTTGAAGAAATAGAAGTGTCTTTAAAATGGCAGGTAGTAGATTAATGGTAGGTTAACATTAGCAAATAATGTTTGGTTCAGTTTCTCTTGGAAGTTGCAGCTTGGAGATGGGAATGGCGTCACAGTCGAGTTGGAAGTCTGTAATTGCAAGATGAAATACAGTGAGTGGTGGCTAACTGCTATTAGCAATATAAGTATTTAACATTACATTCCTTTTAATTGTAGTAGTTAAAGGACAAAAGTAGTGTCCTACTGGATTAAAGAGATACAAATTGCCAGAAGTGCAAATAAATCGTTTACAATGGCCACATTCACTCATACTATATGCATGCAGCCATGTTGGATAATAAACTCAGGGTTGCTTGAGTCCATACTCTGACTACAGCAGCTGTTCTTGTGTTCTAGTGCGATTCTGTTGTTAATACGTGGGACAGTCTGGGTAGAAAATGGGACAAGCCAGTCATGTTCTACACTGAAGTCTCAGCGTAAAACAGGATAGTTGGTATACATTTCTGAATACCAGGCGAAAGCCCGCACATGCACAGGGACAACATACAAAATTCACACAGTCATTAGAGCAGGAAGTGGGGAGCTACCAACACAGAAACTTTGCACTTAAAATGAAGCACATTAATGTTCTGTTATGGTTTTGTAATTCTAAGGAAAGAAAGAAAAAAAACATTTTCTGTTTATATACAAGATAGCATTAGCAGGGGTAGAGAAGTATCTGGCTTCAGGTGCAATTTTTATGACCCACCAATCGGAGGCCCCTTCCAGTTGACACGTCTGACAAATACTTGATGTCATCGCCTAACCATAAACCTACCTGTGATTATTATCTCTAACCTTCAACACAAAGTAACAACAATTTAACAACTTTATAAGCTGAGCCTGGTCCTGCTGGAGGTTTCTTCCTGTTAAAAGGGAGTTTTTCCTCTCCACTGTCGCACATCTGCTCAGTAAGGGGGGATTACTAAAAATCAACGCCAGTGATGTCCACTGTCTCTACATGCTCTCGGAGGAGGGGGAAAGCTGCAAACTCTGACTCGATCAAACTGCTGGGTTTCCTTTAAAAAAAAACTTTTTATCCATTTGAAAAAATAAACTGAATCTGACTGCACGTTCAAGGGTTTGGGCTAAATTTGGAAAGTTGACCTGACTTTTTTTGAAGTGCCTTGAGCGCATGTTTGTGAGTTGGGCTATATAAATAAAAAAATGAATTTAAAAATGAATAATACTTAAATGTAAATTTTTTTTAGCTTCCTATCATGAAACAAGAGAATTTGGACAGCCATTCCCTTGTGAATACACAAATTTAGAAAGTATTACCGAGTTTCAGCAGGGATGCCTCGAGTGGTAGTGAAAGACTACAGCTAGATTATTAAAATGGCATGAATGCTCTTTCCATGTACTAGCATGTTGTCTCATGCTCGCAGCAACACCTTGGCTGTTGCCACTCCGGGGAACCCACTTTTTGCACTCTGGACCAGCTGAATTTTAACTGTTACTTTTTCTTTTAGTCAAAAACCCCAAACCACAGAGCCACGGGTTTCCCAAATCCCAGTGTTTTTATTACAACACTGAGAAGTGTAATATTATCAGCTTGCGTTGCTAATCTTAGTTAGCCTTGTGACTAAGCACAAACATTTGGAAATCCCACTGGTTTTCCGACTTGACCTGGGAACAGATGTGACGTCATTCCGGATCAAAGTTCTGACTTCTGAGGTAAATGGTACGTGCCAGAAGGATTTCAACTCTGACTTGAACTGAAGGTAGATTATTGGGGGTAACTGGTAAACTTGTGCCATCAGTGTTTCTTTGATGGATGCCCAGTTTATTAAACTACTCGATTAGAGTTGGCATACAGCAACTATTACATCAATTCAGTTAAATGAGAATAACCTGACTGTTTGAATGTATTTGTGATTGAAAATCAACAGAAACTTAAAGAAAATGGATAAACATCTGTATGCGCTAAGCTGTACGTTTGGTGGCTGATTCAGTAGTTCACGGGTTTCAACAACAATGATCGCATTATCTGGTCAAACTGCGGATCCAATCTGCGCTCTCCTCAGTCTATAGAGCTTTGGGCCCATAGTGGATCTGGTTCCACGTGAGGTATTGTTGTTCTGCTCTGATTGTTCTTCAGGTTCTATCAGAGGATCTGAGTCGGTGAAACTCAAGCTGCCAGAGTCCACATTGAGTGTGTTTGTTCGAGGGGGATTCCCTGAACTGTGAGGACGCCAGGAAATTCCACAGACACTGTGGCTGTGTGACTTGCCCCTCAGTTGAGGTGTTTTACAATGAGCTTTCATTTAGTGCAACACCAAGAAAATCTCCATCATGTCATTTTCTAATTATTAACGCAAAATATACAAAACACATACTACAAAATATGAAAAAGTCTCATGGAAGGTTTAATTCAACTTTAATTAGTGTTATGTTTCTGACTGTAAGATTTGTTAAATGACAGTACTAATAATAACATTTTCCAGACAAACAAAAACTTTTTTAAGAAATATTTTTGTAATCATTGTAGTATCATCACACTATTAAATTCATACAACGATTCCAGATTCTCCATTTTTTTAGTTCATGAAATTAAGTTAGACACAGTCCTCACTGATATTGGGAAGCCTTCATGTATAAGTCTTCTTCAGCTCCTTCTGTTATCATTAACACAGAAACCCGAAGCTCACACTCACACACGAAAGCACACATGCATAATATACTAACACATACACACAAATAAGCACGCATGTTGGTCCGTCCTCTCTCCAGGTGACATTTAGGCCGATATATAAACCACTGGCAGGCGCTCAGTCAGAAGATTCCTGCAGTGCAATACTGAAGTACTGTAGCACTTTTCTGTCTGCTAACCTGAGCTTTTCATCTGCCTGCCTACCTGTCGCACCCATCAGGGACCCATCTGACCTCAAAGCATGATGCTCACCAGGTATGTTGATGCTCTGTTATGTGTACTTTTGTCTCATAGCACTGTAAAATGCGCACAGGACTGGAAGCACTAATGTACAGCTCTGTCCAAATAAGCAGGGACGTCTGTAAAAGTGTCTTTAAGAGAAACCTCTTTGACTTTTGTTAAGGCCAGTTCTTTGGAGTTATTCTTTTATCCTGGTTTACAAGCTTACTTTTTTAGGTAGTCAGTTAACTTTCTTATGCTATCCCACTGTATTGTGGTACTGTAGATGCATTCTCAGTATGATTTAGTGTTTTTGTGGATCTGTCAAACATCTAATTTGTCTAGTGGTACATTTTTCTTGCTATCTTATTATCTTTATGAAAAACAATATTTTTTTCAATCCCTCAGACTGAACAAATGTTTCCCATAAACGGTTATAAAGCAGTAGAAAAGCTGCTCCTCAGCCTAAATATTGTGCTTGTGTTGCAGGAAAGTTATTCTTCTGTTCTCTCTGTTTGTCCTGCTTGTGAAGGGAGACTTTGACACCAATGGTAAGACTGGATTCGATGTAATTACATATACAAGTTAAACACTTCTGTTTAAATCACATTTGTAAAAATACTGTTTTATAATTTCAGATGTGGGAAGTCAAGCCATATCAACAGGTAAAAATCATCCAGATTTCTCTCACTGCTACCATATAACGTGTAATAAAACTGTTTTGACTTGACTTGAATATGCCTATTTCTCATTTGTTTGTTAGATAAAGATTCATTGTCTGATGAAGCTCCTACAGGTCAGTAACAAACTGTTGGCCTGAAGAATCTCGAAGGTTTAGTTGTGGATAGTCAATGCTTACTTAAACAACAGAATAAATAAATTAAAATACTAAAATAAAAGTAAGCTTAAAGTTTAAAACTCAAACATGTGACTAAGGTTAAAATCTCTTTTGATTAAACTTTTTTCAATTTCTTTGAACCACACGTATCCATACTGTAAATCACTGTATACAACAACTTAAATTGCTGTTTATCATCGGCATATTGACAATTCTTACATTAAAGTGAAGGACAGTTTCATTTTTAAACATATTTTCAGCAAGCATTAAGACAAGTTAAAAGTCTGGTTCCTTTCAAATCACTGAACACTAAAAAAACTTAAAAAGATACAAACTGTTCTTGGAGAGAAACAAACTTTTTTTAAAGGTAAAAGATTAACATGAATTAATTTACGTGTAAACTGATGATTCAGGCGAGGACTCCCACTGAGCGCCACCTGCAGTCTACAGTGCAAAACTAGTTTAGTCATTGTTGAGTTTAACAACTATGGATGCCACTGAACTGTTGTTCTTGATGTTTCAGAAAGCATGAACGTTGTCTCTCCTGACCAGACTGGTAAGATTTCGAGACACATTTGCTCATTCAATCAGTTTATGAATATAATAGCTCTCTCTAAAATTTCAAAGTAAACGCACTGGGATGATTAAAAGGAAGGGCAACAATATCATCCTTTGTTTCCTGAGTTCTGGAGACAAACTACAGAGGTAATATCAAACCATAAATAGCTGTAAAATGTAATAACTAAATGGAAAACATTGGGTGTAGACATCACTTTTGGGCAAATGTAATAAAATCAAAAAGTGGTACATGATGCAAACAATTTATCACTGTGATTATTATTGAATAGCTATACAAAAAACAAGATGCCTGGATCCAATCAGCTCTATCATACCACTACCACAAGATGGAACCAGAAGTACTAACATATTTTTTTGGCCTCCTGCAGTTTAAAGATCCCCTTCTGAAATTACAGGCAGCAAAGAAAAAGGTTTTCCTTGGAAACCTTTTAAAAACATCTGTATTTAAAAATAAAAACCCTGTGGTCATTTGAATTGTAGGACAGCTGTTATAAAGAAGGACAGAGTCTAGTCAGGCCTCTGTGTGGAAAATAGTGAGAACTTATTTGCTTCCATTTTTACTGATTAAGTTGTTGGGGGTACTAGCAGTTTGTCTAGTTTTATTTAATAACTTTTAATGTGGTAAGAACACTTTGTAGCCAAAGTAAAAATATTTCCACGATGGCTGGAGACAAAATTTAATTGGACCTTAAACAGCAAGTTTAAAAACATAATTTAAAACACATCTGCTTTTTGGGTGTGCTGTCACAACATATCTACTTAAAATTATGGAAATAATTCATGCACAACACAAAATATTTACTATTTCTAATAAAAAAATCAACAACAGAAAGTAAGTTTCCATCCTAAAAGTAAGTAAGTAAGTAAGTAAGTAAAAATAACAATAATTATTAAAAATCACAAGACGCCTTATTTTTTTGTAAAATGTTCTACAAAATTTGAATGGTGAAATTGTTAATCGAGAGCTGTTCAACAACACAAACTTGTGCTCAAACGGGATTTATTTAATTTGTTTGACTCCCATAAAAAGCAGCAGCACTGAAATTTGTATAAGAAGCATAAATATGCTCTACCAGAAAACAAAAAATGTTCAATTTCCAACAGTGGAGGTTGCATTAAGGTAAGACTTAATGATCACGAAGTCTCTAACAGGCCTCACCATTCTGGGCACTGCCACATTCAACCAAATCTCTGGATTTGTTGTATAAACTAACAAGGATTCCTCAAAGTGATTTCTTTTTCTTGAACTGTGGTCTGCTTGGCTGTGCAGTGAATCAACAGTAAATATTTCCTCCTGGAGTTTTTTGCACAATCTGAAAGTAAATTTTTTGGACTGGTAAACATTTTCAGCTTTACATTAACATGTAGTAGCTATATGTTACATTTTTCTTAAAATTACTTTTTCCAGATGAATCCCAGTATTACGCAGGATGACCATCAGGAATGGAAAATGATTTAAAACAAAACTATTTTTGTCTCCTTTTCTCACCATAATTCATCAAAGTAACAGAAAAGATATATAAACTGATATGCAGTAGTATAAATACACTGGTACAAAAGGGTTTGTTGAGAGGCAAGAAATAAAAGCAGGAAGGGATGAAATTACAGTATTTAGTTATTAAATGGGGTACAACCATACACAGAACCCTAAGTGACATATTTACCAGTTTAACTGTTTTTCTTTCTGATTTGTTGATGGGTTTCAGACCCCAGGATCACCAGTTCAGAGGCAGCAGACAGTAAGACCATTTCCCTCCATTTTGCAACATGGATATAGTCACACTCAGTCGATCTATACATCTAACCAGAGTTCTATAAATGTGTTCAGTCCTTACACCTAAACCATTACCTTGAGATTACAAAACTATTGATTTATTTATTTATCCATTCAAAAAATGTTTATGTGTCCTTTATTTAGCTCCAGCAGGAGAACAAGTTGCTGCTCCTGGTACGAGCCACCTTCCTTTGTTTTTATTTAGTTTTAAAAATCGAGCATTACTAAACCATTAAATCTGATTGTATTCAGAGTTTTTATGACTGAGTGATTAAGTGATTGATTAACTGTGTGATTTCAGAGCCAGCTGCAGCTGCCCTAAGCAGTGCAGAGGAAGAGGATGGTGAGACGTGTACACTAAACATAAACTGATTTAAACTGTCCTTCTTACTATGTTTTTACTTTGACATTTTTGATTTAGCTACCTTCTTTTTTTCTAACAGAGGATGAAGGCAATGATTCGGAAGAAGGAGCAAAGAAAAAGTTCAACTCTCGTTCAGCCAAACCTCCAAGCCCCGCCCATGCCAACCAGAGCCCCGCCCACATCGTTCAGGTCCCTGCCCTCCTGCCTCAGCCAGTCGCCCCCCAGCCGAAAACTTTGCCGAAGACCCGGTCGTCCAAGAGACGATCCAGAACCAACCGCCGCCAGATATAATAAAACTCACAAAACCCGTAAAATGACCTTCAAACATATAATCTATCCCCTACAGATTCTCTCAGAAACTATGATGTACTGCTTTGAACAATGAAGGGGAAACACTTTGGTGCTTGGGTTTATGTTCACCTTCATTCTCAAAAGTTAAGAACCAGCTGAATTATTCAGTTTCCCAGGACAGTTATATTTGAACAAACACAGACCTCAGTCAGATGTTTCTGGAACAAACATGTTGCTTTAATCACAGCTGTGAAACATGAATGGATTAACTTTTCTATGCGTTTGATTTTAAAGCCGATAGTAACTACAGATGATATAACTAAGAAAAATGGTTTGTGACGCTTTAAATTCAGCATTAGGGCTTGTTGTTTCAGAGACTCTCTGGACCCTGATATATTTTTACCTTATAAGTAAGGATTTCGGCCTCTGGACTCCAGCAGACCTCAAAGTATTAAATCAGTTTAATTTTTTTAATTATTTTTATCCTTATGTATGCTACGAAACATTTAAACATGTCCCTTCCATCTTTTGTTCCTTGTATCATATTTTAATAAAGGTAAACAGAACTCTTCATCCTGTCGGAAACAGATTATTATGTGTTGTAAAATGGAAGGGCTGAGGAATGAGCTGTAATAAAAATCAGATAGGTGTATGTTGTGTCTTTATAAAACAAAATACACCAACTCCTTGCTGTTGGTCCCAGTTCTTAAAAACACTCTTCAGGAAAGTTTAAATCTGAACTCTGTGATGTTAATATCAGAACAGTGTTGAACTAAAGAACAGCTGATTGGACTCATGTCATGTTTTGTAGTGTGTGAGTTGGACCAAAATACAGACACGAACTCGGGATGAACATGAAAAAAGATTTTTAACAATGAAACAGAAAACGTACAGATCTTGAACAGGGCAAGCAGGGCATGGAGGACAGGCAGTGTAACGGACGAATCCAGCAAGGAACAATGAAAATTCAGAAGCTTAAATATTGGAGCAAGGATGGAAAATAACAAAGGAACCAGATTAGCTAATCAGAGGGGATGTGGAACAGCTGTGGCAGAATGAAAGCAGGGAAACTGAGGGAGCGAGACTAATTAACACAGAGGGAGCTGAACTACAACTCAAAAGAATCTACAAACCAAAAGGAAAAAGTTCTGAAACTAACATAAGAGAATGATGAACACAGGAAATAATAATAAAAATAACAAACTAAACACAAAGGAATGAACTTATGTGGAAAAACCCTGATGGCAATAATAAAAACTGAATATGTCAAGACCTCAATAACCAAAATAAACAGCAAGAAAATGATCAAAACACAAACATCGAAGGATCATAACATCATCTCCCCAAGGGAAAAGTTTTTCCTCTTTCCCCTTGTTGAACACCATAAATAGCCATTGCACGCGCACACGCACACACGCACGCACACACACACACACAGAAACTACAACAGGCATTTTTTTAGAAGAAGCACCTTACAGTAAGTGCTTGATTGATTCAAGGAGTCCTGCTCATATTCAGACCCAACTGTGCTGCAACTGTAGACATCTCTGATTACATCTCTGAGCCAGGAAAGCTGTTCATTGGTGGCATCTATTAATGATCTACAGAGACACGCTGAGAAAGAGGCAGTGAAGGGACTTTCCCTAATGTGTTAACGTTTATCTTTCTTTGTTCCTTTATAACATTGAAGAAATAAAAAAAAAAAATTTCTTAGTTCATCTATACAGTTTATGAACATTGACTGAATTATTATGTATACCGTGTTGCATCGTCTGCATTGGTACGAATAACAAACTTGAAGAACAAGTTGCAAGGTGGTGAAATAGTGAGCAACACCTCAAAACAAGATGTATTCAGGTTCGCTTCTCATCTAAAGCTTGTTTGCAATCATAGTTTAAACAATTCATCCCACAGACTAAATCATGCATATTGTTTGAATATTGCACCCTAGTCTCCCTCAGACCCCAAACAAGGAAAAAGCTAGTGCAGAATTTACTCTTTTTTATTAGTTAATATTTTTTTACTAATAAAGACACATTAAAAGAATGTAAATTAACAGACACAGCAAGATCATGTCAACCACAATGCTGTTAGATGCCCTTTGATGGCCCACCTGCTCACTGATGGTAAATACCACGTTTCAAATTCCTGTTGATGATCTATGAGGCACTAATGGTGTTGGGTCTACATGTATCTCAGAACTGCTGGCCAGTTATGAAGCATGTAGATCCCTTGTATCATATGGAATAAAGGAAGGTGAGGCAGCATTTATTTTAATAAAACACAAAGTTCACTATTTACTGTAGCTTTCTTATAAAAGGTCAAATAATGTTAGCTCAGTTCATACCTATCAAGTATCAGCTATTTATTATAAATTTACATTTTATTATCCATTTTTATGTGATGCCTACATTTTACTGCTACTCTTTTAATGGAATCATTGTCTTTATGCCATTTTTCCTTACATATGTTGCTATATTTTACTGTTAAACACTCTGAAGAACCTTGCACGTGTATAGTGCTATATAGATATGTTTGACCTGGGTTACATTTATTCAGTGGTAATAACAAAACTATTACCGTGTCCTTCTCTACTTTAGGTAAGATGCACTTTGTTTTAGCATTTTTCTTTAAAAAAATACAGTTTTTATCTTTCAGAAAATTGAATATGGATTAAAGTCTGAAATCTTGTTTTTAAAGATCAATTAGACCAGAAAAATCCTAAAAGCAAATCTGATAAGAGGTTTTAAAGTTTGGATTTGAGGTTTAGGTACATTATTATTGGGGCTTTAATAAACAGATCTACTGTTACTTGGGATAGTAAAGGTTCAAATTGACAGGTTATTGAGTCCAGTGAATTGATCATTTGGGTACGTAGCACCTCCTGGAGGATGATCAGAAAGCCTCAAGTGATGACCTGACAGACACAATCAGAGCAAGCCTGAATTAATGTGACTGGGGTGAAATTTATGGGATGCCAGCTGGTTGTATTGTATGTTTTAACAGGTCAAGTCTTGTAGGATTAGGTTTAGGTTAAAGAGCTCAGTGTAAAACGTTGACATTGTTCACAATTGTGCAGCTGGGTATGTGTGTGAGTAGGTGTTTTGTCTGTTAGAGCATACTTGTTGGGCTGAGGTTTGTTGCTGCAGATACAAAACAACAGTCTACAGAGAAAAAACAGGATAAACCCCCAGAAAAACAACAACCCACTTTCTCCACATGCTTGCAGTGTGTTATCAGTGAAGGTAGCAACAGACTGGTAGGTAGCCTGCACAGTGTACTAATGTGTAATTATTGCAAAGTCATAACAATAAATTATTGTCTTAATAAAAACACCATTGCCACACTTATTTATATCCCCAAAAATAAAACATAAATATTATGGGATGTGAAAGCCCATTTTCTCAGGCCACTCTTCAAAATGGAAAAGACAAGTAAAGATACTATTCAAATAAGTCAGGAAATGGCTATAAGAAAATAACTATTTGCCAAAACCTTCCCATGTCAACCTTCTTGGCAAGAACTAAAAGGTTTAAAAGAACTGGAACTGTGGCAAACAAGGCTGGACGAGGATCCAAGTTTGCCTTCCTGCCATGCACAGTGAGCTGTATGTTAACGAAGGTACAAAAACAAATCTCCAAAGTTCACTTTGAGCTGTTTCGGGGCAAAACAAATTGGTGGTTTTGCCAGGAAACAAAGAATGAGTATGAGGATCTGTGATGCCAGGGGCTTACTACTCTTTCAAGGGGTCTAGGTGACCTGTGCTTGGACATATAAATCTCATCATCTTTGGGTCTTTTAGCGAGTTAATGATCCAAAAGATATGGCTATTTAAACACTGAAATGGTTTACTGGACACAAAATAATCCTTCTAAGGCCACCTCACTCCTCATCCCAGAATCCTACAAGGTGATCTGGTTGGATTACTGGAAAAATGGCTATCCTTGCCTTCTTCAGCGGGTTAATGATTCGAAGCAACGCAAGCCCACTGAAGATCCTCTGAATATGCTCTCTTGTGGGTTCTTTACAAGAGAAGTGCAATTTAGTCTCAAAAAACAATTATAAGTCCATAAAGTGGTAAACTTGATAGTTATTTCAGTGAGAAGGTTGATTACTCTTTGTTTTTTCATTATTTCCAGGGTATCAAAGTAGTCAAACCTCATATCATGTAAATTGTCATGCAAAGATGGAGCATTTCTGTGATAAGGACTGAATAGTATGTGGTCTTGGAGGGGTTTTACATCACCGTGGTTCAAGTGCTTAGATGAGGTTACAGGTAGAGCCAGTTTCTAACTGGTTCTATAAAGAAACCGGTTTGGTTTCCCACATCAGAGAGGCAGCTTGGGACCATGTCATGACATCAGTCATATCTAGTTAATAATATGTTAGGACGTATGTGATGCAGAGAGGCAATTTACAAATTCATATTTTAATACTTCGACAAACAGATTTTCTAATATCCCCAGCTTCAAAGCTCTCCCCCGGTGTGATGCTTTGGGCAATGTTTTGCTTGAAAACCTTGGGTCCTTCCATATTTTGACATGTACCAACTTCTAAATACTACTGAGTACTATTTCAAATTCCAGTCTTTCTGTTTGGAGTTTATCATTTCTCTCCTGACATGTGAGGGTTCTCTCCAGGGACTCCTGGTCCAGCTTCCTCCCACAGTCCAAAGATATGAATGCTAGGTGAAATGGCCACTCTAAATCACTCTGATGTGTAAGTTTGTGTAACCATGGTAGTTTGTTATGTGTGTCTCTGTGTTGCCCAGGGCCCAGGGAAGTGTGCACTGGCTTCAGCTCCAGGGTCTCCATTTCCATTCCTCAAAAGCCAATGTCCTGCAACTTTTAGAAGCGTCTAACCCACTTGAATCAAGTGGCTGAATTATCTCCTCGGCAGAAAACGATGTGGGCTACATTGATAATTGGCGAACATTTTGGGGAAAACCTGGTCTGATCCGGAGAGACGGCATCCATCCCACTTTGGATGGAGCAGCTCTTCTTTCTAGGAATCTGGCCGAATTTATTAGTTCTCCAAACCTCTGACAACCCGGGGTTCAGACCGGGAAAGCAGGGTCGTAGTTTAACACTCCTCTCTGCAGCTTCTGTACTGCTACCCACCCATTACCCTATTAAGACAGTGTCTCGCCCACGCCCAAAATTGAATAGATTAAAAAATAATCCTAAAGAGGAAATCAGGAAAATCTCATAAATAAACACAACTCAGACTAAAAATAAAAATAAAACAATTAAATGTGGCTTAATAAACATAAGATCTCTCTCTTCAAAGACTTTGCTAGTTAGTGACCTGATTTTTGTGACAATCAGATTGATTTATTTTGCCTCAAAGAAACCTGGCTGCAGCAAGAGGATTATGTTACTATAAATGAGCCCAACTCCTACTAATTATTTAAATTTTCACATTCCTCGAAATACTGGGCGAGAGGAGGAGTAGCAACCATCTTTCAGTCCGATTTATTGACTAGTCCCAGACCAATCAATAGCTACAACTCTTTTGAATATTTAATCCTTAGTTTTCCTCATCCAAATTGCAAAGCACTAAAACCACTTCTGTTTGTTGTTTTGTACCGCCACCAGGCCCTTACTCTCAAATTTTTTAGATCAGTTTTTTAGACCTTTTATCTGATTTAGTGTTAAATACAGATAAAGTTATTATAGTGGGGGATTTTAACATTCATGTTGGACACTGAAAGTGATAGCTTAAATATAGCCTTTTAATGGTATCTTAGACTCAATTGGGCTTTTGCTCAAAACATTAACAAAACCTACCCACTTTTGTCTTCATTCTCTGGACCTTTTTGCTGACATTAAAAATGGCATTGAGTGTAAAGACATAACAATATTTTCTCACAGCCCTGTGCTGTCTGACCATTTTTTAATAACCTTTGAGTTTAATTTAACAGAGTATTCCACACCTGAAAGAAATTCATTATAGTAGATCATTATCAGACAATGCTGTAACAACCTTTAAAGAATCTGTTCCACTTTTAATTTCCCCCATTATCACAGAAAAACAGAGTGGAGGGCAATAATTTTTGTTTCTTCCCCTTCACAAATTGATTCTCTTGTTTTAGAGTGTTACTTCATCATTGCGTGGTGCATTAGACAATGCAGCCCCCTTGAAAAAGAAGGAAATTATTCATAGGAGGCAGGCTCCCTGTTTAATTCAGAGCTGCATACTTTAAGCACAATGTTAGAAAATTGGAGCGAAAATGGCGCTCTACACACCTAGAGGATTCCTACTTAATCTGGAAAAATAGCCTACTGTTGTATAAAAAGACACTTCACCAAGCTAGAACAGCTTATTTCTCATCCTTAATAGAAGAGAACAAGAATAATCCTAGGTTTCTCTTTAAATTCAGTTGCTAAACTTACACAGAGTCATAGCTCTGTTGAGCCATCCATTCCCTTAGCTCTCAGCAGTCATGATTTTTGGGATTCTTCCAAAATAAAATTGATTCTATTAAGAAGAAAATCTTTGACAATCTCCCAGAGATTTTAACTTCACCCAACAAGTGAGACAACATTGAAAATAACTGTAGAACCTGATCTGGTTTTTTGGACTGTTTTTGATCCTGGGATTTCCTGATTTCAGAAATATTAGCTTTATCTAAACCTTCAACTTGTATGTTAAACCAATCCAACCCAAATTTTTTAAGGAAGTGTTCCCTCTGATTACCCCCCCCATTTAGATATGATTAATCTATCCTTAGTAAAATGGATATGTACCACAAGCTTTTAAGGTAGCTGTAATAAACCTTTGCTTAAGAAACCTTCGCTTGATCGAGATGACTTAATAAATTTTTAGACCGATATCCAATCTTCCGTTCTTATCTAAAATTTCTTGAGAAAATAGTTGCTAATCAATTGTGTGAGCATTTACACAGCAATTACCTGTTTGAAGAGTTTCAGTCAGGTTTCAGAGCTCATCATAGCACTGAAACGGCGCTGCTGAAAGTCACTAATGATATTCTTATTGGCCTCAGATAATGGACTTGTGTCTGTACTGGTTCTGTTAGATCTCAGTGCTGCATTTGATACAGTCGATCATAATATTCTCTTAGAAAGGCTGGAATATGCTGTAGGGATCAGGGGGAACAGCGCTAGGCGGTTTAAATCTTATTTGTCTGACAGATTCCAGTTTGTTCATGAAAAGGATAAATCATCTTTAAACCCGGGGGTTAATTGTGGAGTACCACAGGGTTTTTACTTGGGCCAATTCTCTTTACTATATCTATGCTTCCAAAGGAAATTATCAGGCAGCATAGGAAAATTTTCACTGTTACGCTGATGACACTCAGCTTTACTTATCCATAAATCCTGATGGCCCAACCAGTTAGATAGACTACAAGCATGTCTTGAAGACATAAAAATTTTGGAGTTTAAATTTTCGCTTCTAAATTCAGACAAGACAGAAGTTGTCGTCTTTGGACCGAAGTCTTTAAAAAAGAAACTGCTTAGTCAATCACTTAACCTGGATGGCATTAAATTGACCTCCGATAAAAAAAAAAAACCTTGGGTGTTTTTTTTGCCAGGACATGTCATTTAAATCCCTTTTAAAACAGGTTTTTTCCAGGATTTCCTTCTTTCATCTCAGGGACATTTTTGCCAAATTAAAATATCCTATCCAGGATTGATGCTGAAAAATAGTCCATGCAATTTTTTACTTCAAGGCTGGACTATTTTAATTCTTTACTATCAGGATGTCCCAAAAAGCAGTTAAAAAACCTTCAGCTGATTCAAAATGCTGCAGCAAGAGTTCTGAAAAAATTAAAAAAGAGGATCATATTTCCCCTACTTTAGCTTCCCTTCATTGGGCCCCTTTTAAATCCAGAATAGAATTTAAAAATTTCTCCTCCTCACATATAAAGCCCTTAATGATTTTTCCCATCATACATCAGAGAGCTGATTGTTCCATATTTTCCTAACAGAGCACTTTCCTCCAACTGCAGGTTTTCTGGTGGTTCCTAAAGTCTCTAGAAGTAGAATGGGAGGCAGATCCTTTAGTTATCAGGGCCCCCTCCCGGAACCAGCTCCCGTTTTAATTCGTGAGGCGGAGACCCCCGTCTACTTTTAAGGCTAGGCTTAAAACTTTCCTTTTTTATAAAGCTTTTTAGTTTAAATGGCTTCGGTTATCCTGAGCTATCTCTGTAGTTATGCTGCTATGGGCTTAGGGGCCCCGGAGGACATAATGACCACTTTCACCCTCTTCGCTACTTTCTCACACTACCTTTCAATTTTGTATTATTTGCTGTTATTTCAGTTTTAAACTTTGTTCTCTCCTTTCCTCTTCCTAGAAGCTACACCTGGCCTGACTCTTTGTCTACCTGTAACACCCTTTTTGGAGAGGGGAATCCTCCAAGCTTCTGCTGGCAACAACTTTAATGCTCACCCTCTACCGATGATCCACATGGCCCTTTTTAGTGTTTAACCCTTTTTCTCTCCTAGACATAGCTACTGACGGAGCGTTTTTACTGTAACTAACTCTATGTGCTCTCTTCAGACTCTAACATTGAAAAACTGGCTCAGAGTTTTTTTTGTTCTTTCTTTCTAGGTGAAACGACTAAAGGAGCTACATCCATTAACATTTACCTTTTTCCCTTTCCATAGAAAGTACTCCTGGATCAGTGCTTCCCCTTTGTTCTCTTTGTGTCTCTGCTCTGTTCTCTCTAACCCAGTCCCGGCGTGGCAGAGGCCGCTCAACTGGCCCGGTTTGCGGGGTTTTTTTTCCCGTTAAAAGGGAGTTTTTTTCCCCTCCACTGTCGCAAACAGCCCTTCCCCAGTCGGTCGTGGCAGATGGCCGCTCACACTGAGCCTGGTTCTGCTGGAGGTTTCTTCCTGTTAAAAGGGAGTTTTTCCTCTCCACTGTCGCTACATGCATGCTCAGTATGAGGGATTGCTGCAAAGTCAACGCCAGTGACTGTCCACTGTCTCTACATGCTCATCCGGGAGGAGTGAATGCTGCAAGTCACTGACTGGATGCAATCTGCTGGGTTTCCTTAGATAGAAAAACTTTTTATCCAATTTGAATAAATAACTGAATCTGACTGCACTGTTCAATGATTCGGATTAATTGTAATGTATGTACCTGACTTTTGTGAAGTGCCTTGAGACGACATGTGTTGTGAATTGGCGCTATATAAATAAACTGAAATAATTGAAATTGAATTGAATTGATTTGTATGAATCTCCATCAATGTAAATGGATCCATTAATAACCTTGGAAAAGTCAGTTAAAACATAGACAATTTTATTTTTGTTTTTGTTAATGCTCAAACTGAAGCTACATTTTTAACTGAAAAAGCTCTTTCGTAAAAAATGCTCAAATGACATGCTATGCTTGAAAATTTAAAAGATAAAAAAACATCTTTCAATTCAATGTTTTGGATTCTATCCTGAAAAAGCATGTTACATCATTCAATCTTGGAGTAAAAGTGCTGAAAAAAAAGCAAACATAAGCCATGAATTCAAGGGAATTAAAATAAATGCATTTCCAAAAATTTATTTTTAAAGTATCAATTAAACTTTTTGCATGTAATCAGACTTTGATTTTCCATTCAGTGTAAAAATTTTTAAAAGTTTTTCACTAGGTTAATTTCAGTAAAAAAATTTGCAATTGAATTTTTAAAAACTGCATGTTTTTTTCACTGGGCATTCGAGTATGAAGCTGCTGTCAGCATGAAAAAAAAAAAAAAAAGTTCTCCTTTTTCTTTTGTTAAAATCTCAAAAATGCTCCATTCTTTTCTGGGAATCAAATGGAGCAACATAGTAATGCTAATTAAAAAATATTTAACCTTAAGAAAAGATGAGCCCACAAAGTTAGCACTTTGAGTAATATGCAAAAAACTGTTAACATTTTTTGAAAATCCACTTGGACTCTGAGCTTACACTTACAAGATATTTTCTTGCAAAAGTTGTTGATTTTTTTTTATGTACAACCCGTTTTATGTCTTTCATTATCGCTCATGCAAAAAAAGATTTTTAAAAATTTAAAGTAAATCTTCTGTGGTGAAATGCGGATTTAGTTGATTTAGTTAAAACATGCATCCAACTTAATCGGACAGATTTCATTTGGTGAAACTGAATCCCAGAAGCATTGACTTGAGAACTAAATCAAATTTCCCCTCATGGCATTTTTCATAATGCCAAATGTGTGATTTCTTTGCTGAATAAACACTTTGATGGCTTTTTTGAGTTTTAGCTCACTTAAATCAAATAAATACACATCTTGAAACCAGAAACTACTGTTTTTGCTTTGAAACTATTAGCAGCTTTTTCAAAGAAAATCAGAATTTAAATTTTGAACTCCAGTAGTAAACAGATTTCTAAACATACACAAAATGATTTAGGCTGGAATGCAAGTGGTTTAATTTTTTTTTACCAATTTTTTTAAGTACTTACTGAGCCAAATTTTAGATTCATTTAATTTAAGCTTGAAAAAAGCATTCTTTTAAACATCCTGAAGCACTTCCTTTTTAATACAGTCAAACCTAATTTAACTTGACTTGCTGAATTTTTCAACTGAAAGTTAGCTTGAAATTAGCATTGTAGTCACATTCTCAAAGGTTTAAGATCTCCAAAATCCATTTGAATTTTTGACAGTTGATGGTTTTAAAGAATTTTCTGTTTCACACATTTCTGTAGCTCATTTGCTTTAAAAAAGCCCTGATTTTTGAGAAGCAAGCCCTTTTGTTATATCTGCTAACTTCAAAACTGTGAACCTTCCACAGTAACTGCTTTTTCACTCCCTGGCATTGAAAACCATACAGTCCAACAAAATGTAAAAAATTTCTAAATTTTTAACATCTGTCGTTTGCCTTCAAAACTGCATTTTCTTAAAACAAAATTGATTCAGAAATTATTCAACATTTATCATGAAAAAAACATCTCCATGCCTGTAGTTTATTTCACAGCAATTTGGAGACTAAATTGGACATGGTCACAGTTGGTGCTAGGTCCAAAACAGAAAGGACACCTTTTCACTGAAAAAGCCACTTGAGGTCCTAAGCATTGGGTGTAGAGCAAAGCTGAAAAAGCATTTCTTCCTCATTTAAACACCCTGTGCAATTTTTGCAAATTCTGGGCTGATGAAAACCAATTTGTTGCAGCTAACCTATAAAGACAAAAAAAGTTCAAATATCCAGGAGAACCCCGTTTATGGCTACAAATAGCATGTGTTCATTGTGCATCTTTTAACCAAATATTGTGGGGTTGTATGTATATATCCATACAACAATGATACAATTTACATTAAATATGCTAACTGTATAATTTTACCCTGAAATACCTACATTCATTCCCATACTGAGTGTATGTAAACCTCTGACTGTCACTGCATGTGGGTTAGGTAACTAACATTTGAGTTATTTTAATTATTTTAATCCACTGATGTCTAAATGGAGGCAAATGGTTCACACAAACTGACAGGCACCAGCAGAATATATTGGTTGCAGCAAATTTCCACATTTCAGAGACTCCTTCGAAGTAATAGAGTTTCTCTGCATCCCCTCTGCATTCTCCAGCGCTGCAGTCAAAGGGCTTTTCCTCTATAGATTATATTTGAATTTCAAAAAAGGGCCAGGATTTTAGTTGCTCCTGACATCAGACCTCCACATCCGCATGTGTAATCCCAGTCTGGTCATTGTCTGAATTTGTTGCCGCGCCGTAGCTGAACTATCTCTCCTATTTAATCTCTTAGGACTTGGAGAAACATGGGACTTAATCCCATCCAAATGAAACTATTGAAAAGCTGAGCAGTCCCTGATTAACTGGCTATATTCAAGTAAGGGAAAAATGCACCATTGTACTCCATTTCCTCTTTCTTTATTGCCATTGATTTTTTGGTACTTTGTTAGTTTACTTAATTTTGCTACATGCAATTTAAAATGCGATGTAGAGAAGATGATGAAGAATTTGCCATCTGCTTTAGGGATCGAAAAAGTCAGTCAGTCAGTCAGTCATTTTCTACCGCTTATTCCATAGTGGGTCGCGGGGAAGCTGGTGCCTATCTCCAGCAGTCTATGGGCGAGAGGCGGGGTACACCCTGGACAGGTCGCCAGTCCATCGCAGGGCAACATACAAACAACCATGCACACACTCATTCACACACCTAAGGACAATTTAGAGAGACCAGTTAACCTAACAGGCATGTCTTTGGACTGTGGGAGGAAGCCGGAGTACCCGGTGAGAACCCACGCATGCACGGGGAGAACATGCAAACTCCATGCAGAAAGACCCCTGGCCGGGAATCGAACCCAGGACCTTCTTGCTGCAAGGCAACAGTGCTACCAACTGGGCCGGGATCGAAAAAGTGATAACTGTAAATAAAGTTTAATCAAATTTGTGTTTAGTGTATTTGAATTTATTGTCATTTTCTTGAATATTTTCCATGACAAAATTAAATAGCTATGAGGACCTAAATAGCTCATCTCTGTCATTCTGAGTATGAGAGGAAGATAAACAAACTGCAGAATCACATAGAAAAAGAAGACATCTGATAATGCAAGGTCAAACATGTAGTCCTCTTCTCATCTGCAGACAGAGAAATGGACATTAAGGTGGAAAGATTGCCCTGATAGAGCAACCGTTTTGATAGGCAGTGTAATTAGTTTGCTAAAGGATATGCTCGACTGAAAGTGATATAATGAAACTGAAAACTGTCCTCACCCCGACTATAAGTGTCAGTTAAGAGCAGAGCGCTATTAAAGCCTCCAGAGGAGAGACCTTATTAAGGGCTGGATTGGCAGGCTGAAACCTGCTTTATAGTGTGTTAGTAAAATGAAAAAGTAAGGCAAAAACACATACAGCACAATTTGTTGCTGCTTTAACCTCAACATCAATGCTGATCCAGATAAAGCATTTTTAGGTCATTTGATTTTATCAAAATGAAATCTGTTCTGCTGTAATTTCATGTTCACTGCAAATGAAAGCTAATACTAGTAGGTTTTCTGAGAAGTGAGTCCCCAGAAATGAGAAACTCACTTTTCAGAGTACATTTATGCCTTTATCTCGTTCTTTCCTGTAGCATGCCTTGCCTATCTCTAATTAATGCATATAGTTTGCCCTGTTCCATCTTGTGGTATAAACATAAATTATATAATAATGACTTGACAGTAAGCAATTTAGAGTAACGTCAGCACGGTACAATGCAGAATAAGCTCAACAATTATTGAGCAGTTAATCACTTGGCAAATCAGTGTGCTTGCACCACACTGAGCACAAACTCCTGGGTGTGACTGGATGGCTCATTTGACATCAGGGAGCAGGTACTGACAAGAACCAAAGGCCCCATATCTAAGATCATCTCTGTGAACAGACAGATTGAAGCAGCTGGAGACAGGAAATGTTTCTAGGGCATTGGGAAAACCATATTAATCATCGCCTTATCTATGCAGTGTGAGTAGCTATTGCTGTGATCAGTGGTGAGCTGTTTGTTTGTCTGTGGTTGTATTGTACTGAGCACCATTCAACAATTGATGCTCCTGGGAGGGACTTTGCTGCTGGAAGTCTTTGTGAAACATCTTGTCAACTATTTTCTATTCCCACTGCTTTAAACCTAAAGTGGTTTCCCCTCGCATTATCTTGTGCCTTTGCCATTCACAGTTCAAACTCTGCATTTGATAAAAATAAGTGGTTTCTATTAAGTGCACCAAGGTAATGGTAGGTTATTTTAAATTAAACCACCAGAAAATGACAGTGATTTCTCTTACAGGTTGGCATATAGCAGTTTACACAGTACATTGAATATAAAAACCTCTATTGTGTGTTACACTAAGAGCAATAAACCTATTCTTATTAATGAGAGAATATGAAATATGCACTCCCAGCAAACCAAAGTGTTGGGACATAGGGTACTAGTGCTTATTAAGTCCTTATATGTGCGATGTCGAAAGAAATTTCCCTCACATTTCAAAGTTATTGCTCAATCCCAACTACATTTGATGTAGTTTAATGTAACTGCTTGTTTTCAGTCACAGCATAAAATGATCAGAATCCCTTGTAATGCCTTGATCTGAGAATGGCTTTAGCGTGATCTTTTTGGAGTTGTTTAGTCATAATCATTGGCTGGTCTCATTTAGTTTCTAATTTTGGATGTCTTTGAACAAATGGCAGAATAAAAAAAAGAAAGAAACAAGAAATGAAACACAGATTCTAAATGTCAGTTACTTAATCTAAAATTAATGTTACATCAAGCCCTATAGATAATATGATACAGTGTTAGCGGCAATGCAACCACTCACTTTGTTTTACTTTGTTTTAGGGGTGTATTGATAGACCCAGCTTACAAAAACAAGACACAAGACGTCAAAAGAACAAGACAGCAATTTAGCAACATTTTGGGAAAACTTAGAATACCTATTTACTGTCATCAGAAATGGACACAAGACCAGTTTTACAGAACCTGTTGCGAATGTGGGAAATTTCAGTATAAGTTTATAAGTTTATTCATTTATGGCTGTTTACCTTGTTCTTTTATTCTAAGATCCCAATGCCAAAAATGCATAGAAAAAGCTCGTTTTTGATTTCTCACCAAAAAGAATAAAGATTTTGTGGTGTATCTTGTGTTTTAAGGAATGATTAGCTAATCATGGTACTCTCTCAGAGGGCTTTTAGAGAGATGCTTTTATCTGGTCTGTCCGTGATTGTTCTAGCAAGTGCCCAAAGGTCTACCAGACAAGTAATTTAAAAGTGGTAGAGGAACTTCAACACTTGCGAATTGAAACAAAAGGAAATTTGGGGTGTATTAAATACCATTCTTCATACAGGTTTTAATGATATACTCTGTTAACAAGATGAGACAATGCATCATATTGGGTTCGAAAGACAAGATTTTAACAATGTTTTCCAGAAAATTAAGAATCACATTTTTTTTTGTCTTCACAAATAAAGGGTTTTATGAATTACTAAACTGTTTTAAAACATTTGTAATAAGTGTACAACATTTTAAGTTTTAATTTTAGCATTGTTAGCAGCTAAAATTAAAACCCAAAATATTGAAAATCAATATCAGTTTTGACCAATCTAAGTACTGAATTTTTGTTTTTTAACTAGAGATAAACAAATACAATTAAGTGTCAATAAAAAACATTGAAATACCACTTTACTTTAGGAAGCTCCAAGGCATATGCTTATTGACTAATGCTTAGCCATTTGTATTATTCTCTCACAAATCATTTGTGTATTATCTTTCATTTTGTCACAGTTCCTTTCTTACTGAACTTAGTTTCTGCTTCAGAGGTTCATATCTGAGCTAAAGCTCTATTTCACCAATAGTTTTTATGAATATGGACTACATTTTGATGAAATGAAGTTCAAAATGTTGACAAAACAGCAATCCATCAAGCAGCTAAAAACTGCTATAAAGATTATATATTTACATCACAAGATAGCAGTAATTATGTTTTAAAAAATTGACCTATTCCTCTATTTTACTGAACATTGTCATAATAGTTACCCCAGTAATATATCTCCTATAGACTCATCCTATCTATCCTTATCTCACCTACCAAATGCATGCCCTATTTGTTGCAGTGATAAATGAGATAGTACTCAATAACAAAGGTGGGCAGAGACTGTCAGGGGAGAGCTGAAGCCTGGATGACCTAACGTTTACTGCCTTAGTTCTGCAGCTGCTGGATTCCTGAATTTATTGGACATTTTACTGGCACAACTTTTCTAGAATTTAGCACCATCCTCTGAAGGTGCTGACATACTTGATCACAGTAACAACATGCAGTCACTGTTTTCTTAGAGCAGTAATTATCAATTTGCAGTTTTTGGCTGGTTTTAATATGGCCCACCTCACTAATAACCAGTCCTCCTAATCAGTGTCACAGAGTAGTTTGTGCAAGGTTTTTTGCCCTGTCAGCAGTTTAACTGAGTCAGTAAACCAAACTTTAATAACAGGGCCACGGGTGATGGGATCACACAGCATCTTTATTAACAACTTACCAAAGCAGAGTAAAACTGCGTAAAACTGCAGCAAAAACAATAGAGATGTGACGCTAACCCCCCCCCCCCCCCCCCCCCCCCCCCCCCATGCACCCACTCCTTCACACACACACACCACCATTAGGTTTTTGGCAGCTAGGTTATGCAACACTATCTGCAGAAATTAGATACTTATGACAGTCGTTTGGCACAGCCAGATAGAACTGTGATGGATTACGAATCTGCTTGCAATATGCTCCATTTTGTTCAGTGACTGTAAAAGTCTTTCACTTAAACTGTAATAAACAACTATTTAATGATACATGGAATAGACAAAAAGATTGTCTCCTATTTCATCACTAGTCTGCACAGAGCATCTGTAGTTTTCTTAATATATATATATATATATATATATATATATATATATA